>WSXT02105657.1:0-11323 GCA_011762715.2 Neuroterus valhalla
AAAATTTTCCGGTCTTGAAAAAAAAGGCCACCATGAATGTTCCAAAACCCCACCCCCCCCCTTCATTTTTCATCCAAAATAGCTGGTTAACGAACTCATCCTTTCTTTTCCGGGTTTGAACGAGTGGGCGACGACGACGACGACGACAGACAGACACCAAGGGAAAAACTACTTTTTCGGAATCAGAAGGTCTCAAAACGTGGAGATTCCATATCGTCCATATCGTACTTTTGCACACGTTCCCTGGGACCAAAAAGACATGTCAAAATAATTATTTATCTAAAAAATTTCCAAATGTTTATTCTCAATAATTTTTCGATTGTGCATGTAATTCTCGTTCTTTTCTGCAAGAATGGTCTAGAAATAAAAAAATTCCAGTTTGAGGGCATTGCACAAACCGACTCTGGAATTAGCAAAAACTGATTTGCAACTTATCAATTTATAAATAAGCAAATTCAACCCTTTTTTCAATTTTACATGTAATCAAATTTATAATTAAATTTGGTCAGGTTTACAATTTAGGAATAAAATTATTTATAATAAATTTATCCATATAATTTATATAATTTATTCATCATAAACTTTGGATAATTGAAAATGACCTGGAAAAACAATTTCAATATTTATTTATTCCGAGTGCTATTCTATTTATAAATCAGCTGACTTCCGAAAACTTTTTCAGAAACAATAAATAAATATGCAAACAAATTCTAAACTTGGCCAAATTGCAAATTTGTTTATATTGAAGATTGAAAAAAATGTATAAAGTATTGAATTTGTTTATTTGTAAATAGATATGTTGCAAAATAGTTTTTGCTAACTAGATAAAAATCAAGTACATACACGAATTTAAAATTCATAAAAATTGAAAACTTCGATCTTGGTTTCCATTTGCAATAAATCATAAAATTCTTTTAGTTGTAAAGTATGTACAATCGTAAACAATCTTCTGAAAAAAGAATTTCATTATTTTTATCGATTGTGACGAGAGCAAAAGACCTCTAGCGATAAGCTCTGGAACGTGCCGCATATCAGTGTCGTATTATTAGGTTTATTTCACTTTTAGGAAAATACATATACTACAAATTTTGTGAACTAAGAAATATTTTTTCCCGAATTATAAACAAGTTTGCAAAAAAAAATTGTAAACCTGACCAAATTTTATTGTAAATTTTAGCTATATGGAAAATTGAAAAAAGGGTTGAATTTGCTTTTTGATAAATTGATAAGTTGCAAATCAGTTTTTGCTAATCTGATTGAAAAAAATTATAGAAATTTTTTATAAAGTCTGCGAAACTAAAAATTACGCGGAAAAACTATTTCAATAGTTATTTATCGAGAAACAAATTATTTATCCCATTCTTCTATTGCGAGAACTTATTTATTTATAAATCTGCCATTTTCAGAAATATTTTATCGAAAATTATAAAAAAATATGCAAAACAATTCTAGACTTGGCTGAATTGCATGTTTATTTATATTGAAGATTGAAAAAATTTATAAAGTACTGAATTCTTTTATTTATAGGTTGATAAGTTGTAAATATAATTTTTTTTTTGGAAACTTGAGGAAGATCATATGGAAAAACGAATTTATATATTTTCTAAAGTTCTACATTTCCGGAAGTTTTCATTTGCTAGAAACTATAAATTTATTCTTTTTTGTTATAAACTATAAAAATTGTAGAAAATTATCTAGGAAAACAATCGCAATATTTGTTTATGCAGGAATAATTCAATTTTATATTATCTTCCTTATTTATCAATTGAGAAAACTACTTTACTGGCAATAGTTTTATGTATCATCCTCTTTCTTGCGGTATCGTGTGAGTAGGCGAGTTATGAAAATTTCCGTTTGGTAACGTGTCGTTCATGGCGTTGCTGTGAATGTCTGACGCTCTATATGTCAAACTTTCATAATTTGCGGATGGTTTTGTTGAACTTTGGCCCCGAACTACGGCTTTGTGCGTTATCAATCGCGAAATTGTTTTTCATAGACTTATAGTAGGGAGTTTTAGAATTTGATACCTCGCCCGCGAATGTTTTATAAATGCCGTATTTTTGCATAATCATCAAATTCCTGATGTGACATTTAATCTCCCGCGCGGCCATGTTGTCAGCTGTGTCGTATTGTTTGACGCTCTAGCCTGCGAACAAAATCCAATAATAATAATAATAATCCAAAAAAAAACACTCGAATAAAATTCAAGTTTCTAGCAAAACTTAACGAGATGCAAAGAAAAGCTTGAAAAGAAAAACTGTTCTTTTTTCATGGGATGCGTGGTTTTTGTTTCAATTGTAATTACATCAATATTTGAAATGGACTAAGTAAATTTTTTTTCAACGAAACAAAGTACGAGGTATATAAATTAATATTATATACCTTTGATGCATTAGAGTTGAAGGCAATATAGAAAAGTTCGCGTTTCGGACAAATTTGGATCGAGCTCTATATACAATTGTAGGGAAGTACAAAGACCAAGCGCGTAGTGCGAGGTAAATTCAAAAACGACCGCGGAGCGCAAAGTACATTTATTATCGCGCGATAAGAATGTGCCCGCGCACTCAATTAAATCAAAAATGTATTTAAAAAATTTCAATATAATTTGAAAATGCACGCAAATTCACAAGGCCTTAATATGATTCAATCTGGATATTTTATATTTGACATTTAACATTCGAATTGAGTTCCGAAATTTACAGAAATTGGAAAAACTGAAAATCCAACAAACAGTTGGGTCTGAACTGTACCGCTCGATTTTTGTATTCACCATTTCCCATTTTTCCAAATATATACGAAAACCTTGCATGTCCTGGGACACGCGGAATTGGTCAGCAAGATCATTCGCATGAGAGCACTATCCAAACCTCATTTTCCTCAATTCTGCGATTAAATAAGATGGGAAAATTCTGCGCCAAGTATGATCGAGCAAGTTCTGTAATTTACTTGGAGTACCAACATCCGTATACATAGGAATGCTTGTTACAAATCGATTGCGACTCCAGACTGCTCTTGTGATGTTCCAATCGCTTCGAAAAATATATCTTGGCTATTGTTTTGGCAAAGGTTACGAGCACGTCTTTGCTGTATTTTTTACGACAATCTCTATTACTTCTACGTGAACGAGTACGAGATGATGCTAAAGAGGTTTGTAATTATGTAATTGCAAGAATGAACTTGCAATTGCATTGCATTGCATCTTCATATTTATCCTCAAACCTTTTATGCATCCGGCAACAATCAACTCAAAACCTCTTACAACGCCTGATACATTTTTAATTCAAATACGACCAAATTTGAGTACCCCACTGGGATTATAGTCAAACGCATTTTCTATCTTTTGTATTAGAATTTCTATTTATCTTTTTGTTTTCAGTTGTGTAAGTCCACATCTATTTACCTTATCAACTTACCTGCATAGTAAACACTGAAAATTCTTGATCTTTTTACTATCAAGTTGCTTGCACAGAAACCATTTGAATATGTATTTAGATTTCCTAATTCATTCGCAATGGACTTTTACTGTTAGATATTTTTATTGCAGCATGAAGGAAGATGGTCATGAATAGGTTTTTATTTCTCTTGTACAACTTTATTCCTTACAAAAACAAATAAAAGCTCTTACTATTCCGTCGAGTCGAAACAGCTGAAGCATCAATTTGTTTTTGTATAACATGAAGTTGCACAAGAAAAATAACCTGCTGTTGCACTTTGAAAATGGAAAACGACTTTCCCTTTTATCATTTCATTCGCATACTTCAATATATTGTTTTGTTACAATCAAAATATAATGAAAAAATATACTCAGAAAAAAAAACTTTATGTAATAATTTTCACAAACATTTGTCAACCCATCCACATTTTTGTCTATTATGTTGGATCGACAATTTCGACTGATCAAAATCTGATCCAAGGTTTGTCTTAAGTATTACAAAAATACTGTTTTTTCGAACATGTATGAAATTTCTAAGTTCTGCGTCCACCATATTGGATAGGCCACTTCAAAATTTGGAGATCTGACTTGATATTCGTAATCATGACCAAAGAGAAGCCAGTTTGAATGGCGCAAATCTGAGTTCAGATTCTTAATCAGAAATATCATAAACATATAATAAAATATTGAACACTCAATCACATTTAATTGACATAAAGCTGTGCGGCTATTGACGGAATGTTTTATCGCGAAAACTGAAAACGCTCAACTGGGGTCGCATGTAATGTTGCAGCTATCACATTCTAATCCTAAGGAGAAGGTATTGCTTTCATGTGAAAATTGACTTTCGCGGAATTTATAAAATTTCCATGCTTTGTGACCTCCTGATTCCGAGAAATTAGTTTTTACGTTGGTGTCTCTCTGTCTGTTGTTTTTAGCCAAATAACGCAAGATTGAAAAGAAAGCCAAAGAGAAAAAAGGTTCTTCTTCGGAGCCCTACGAGATGGTTGATACAACTTTTTGGATTTTCTCAAAGAAACGAAAATTCCCATTTTTATCACAAAAAAAAAAAAGAAAAATAATCTGTAAACTCGATAACTTTCGAAATAATGATCATATTCGATCGTGCTTTGGCACCATTTTGAGGGACCAAAAAGACAAGTCGAGTTCGTTAACCAGCATTTTTGGATCAAGAATCGAAGAGGGGAAGCATTTTGAAAACTTTTTTGCAATTTTGTTTCCTAGACTCAAAAATTTCCAGTACAGTTTCTGGTAGTAAGTAAGAAGCAAAACAATTTATCTCAATGATTTTTTGAAATAAAAACAAAATTGTCAGAGCTGTGGCATTTTCAAAGTTCAAAAATATGAACGAAAATGAGAATTTTTAGCCAAAAAACGGAAGATATGGAAAAAAGGTATAGAAGAAAAAAATGGTGTTTTTTAGAGCCCTGCATGATGGTCTTTACATTCACAAGGATTGTAATTATCCAAAATTTTATGCATAAAAAATATGTGTAGATAATATGTGACGTGCGCCGAAAAAAGGGGGCTTACTCTTAAAAAATCGAAATTGATGTTTTTACATATTCTGATTCTTTATGTGTTGCTCTTATTATTGAAACAATCGAAAATAAATTTCACGCATTATTATTACTGATAATTTAGTTTTTAGTTTTCCTCTCCCACACAAGTCGCGTGTACCGGGTCGACTTTGGCCGCTCGCCCTGAACGATTTCACTTTTCAGAGTAAGCCCCCTTTCTTCGGCGCACGTCACATATGGATATTATAAATTTGCTGATATAGAAGAAAACTTGAGAAAATTTTGAAGCATAACTTTTTCATCATTTTCAAGCTCCAGCGGCATGAATATATGAGGAAAAGTTATCAGCAGCTATCGTGGGGCTTTTAAATTCATCGACACTATTGTTACTGACGATACTATCCTACGACGGATCGATTCTTAGGATCGATTGCAGTCTTGCGTGTATAATTTGTTTTGACAAACAGCTGAGTTTAATTGTCGGGGTCGATACATGCGATGGATGAAACAAAAATTTGGTGAACGAGCGTTTCCGATTCAATTGGAATAATGACCAGGCCACAATATTCGCAGTAGTTGTTACTATGTCAAAGATGGAGTTCTCAAACGCCCAAACATGGCAATCATATCAGACAATTTGAGTCATAACACTGATGCGTTACAAAAAATTTTGCAGTCAAAAATGTGTACTACATCACAGTCGAAGGAAGTTAATATTTCAGAAACAACAGCGATTTCTTTAATCTCATAGCTCATAAGGCAGATTCCAGAAAGGCAGCTGAGCAGCATTACCATCCCATTGCACACGAAGCTACTGCTAAAGATCTACAAAGTAGATCCAATGCTGCAGTGACTATCGGAGGGACTTTGCGATACCATGCATGGACATACGGGACTTTATTTGAATTAATTTTTCTCAGCTACAGAATGCGACTACTTTCCACTAGAGCAGAAAACAAAATCAGGCAAGTAAAGTAAATCAACTGCCACTAAGAAACTAGAGGGGGAAAGAAAGTTAGGAAGCGGAAAAGGTATTAACGTCAACGAAACATCCCGAAATTTCAATTGTTCCGACTCAAATATCCATTACAAAACTTTTTTGATCCGATCATTCATTCAATAACTCAATTTTCCAAAATTAGGAATTTCGAGTATCGTAGTACTCAACCCTCAATGTCATCGATGAAAAATTCTCGGACTACTTTTTGATCTACATGGTCCTGTCGGGCAAATTCTCAGCTTTAATTCGAGAATAAGAAAGAAGGAACGTATCGATTTTCGAAGAAACTGAAACATATTTTTTATCCTCATTTTTGAAGGTCATTTTTTTCAACATACCTCCAATAGCACACCGCTTAGCCCAAGTTTGATTCAAATGGGACAGCTTCGATATTTAGAGAGGGATCACTTGACGAATAATGCCCCATATAGGTTTGACAATTGTGGGAATAGATGTTTCCACATACTTAGAGTTCAGAAAAAGAGAATATTAGATTGGATATTCAGAGGTTTGATAAAATAAAAAATTAAAAGTTTGTTAAAATCTGAAAACTTAAAGTGTTTGGAGAAATCGAATTGTCAATTCTAGGGAAGAAGTATCAAGAAGTAAAGATATAAGATCTTCATAACATTGTCGTGGGACGGTATGAGTAGAGCTTTACTCTATTAGAGTTGCTAAGAGACGAATCGAATAGAAAATGTGCTTTGGTTTTTATTTCAAGTATTTGAATGTATAATAGTTTTTCAAATTTGAATGTATAATAGTTTCCAGCTATAATATTGGTGTTTACACTCTAAACTAATGAAATCGTGGTAATTTTTAAAATTTAAAGAATCGATTTTTTCAGTCAAAATTTGTTAACTAATGTAACTCAAACTTCTTGCTTGATTGATCGATCGATTGTATCCATCTATTTTTACTTCCTTTGTGTGGGAACACATATATTTGCTGATGGATTATAAGGAGAGAGCAAAGTGATCATTACTAAAATTATAAATTAAAAAAAAAGAAAGTCCTAGATCTCATTTGAAGCTTATTTTGGTTATATTGTATTGTATTTATTATATCCCTTATTCCAAGTTTGCGGGCCTCCGTTCCCTTTACAAAAAGTTACATAAGTTCCCTGGACTACTTATTTTGACCTAACTATAACACTTAGAAAATACTTTTCCGGCTATATATTAATAATTACCTACTATTTGCGCATGCTTAAGCTTCCAAGGCCCCCGTTTCCTCTTACTGTCCCTTAATTTCGTAGTTTTTTCGATTTTTTACTATATTTCTCTAAAATCCTCTCATCCGGACAAACGCTTGATATAATCTCCTCTTCGTTCTTTCAGTCTCTTGATCCATCCCACTTCTCTACCACTTTCATCCAATATTCCTCTCACACAATCACTAACACTTCTTTCTTGCATTTTCTCTCAGTCACACACTTCAAACACATGTTCCCACGACTCCACTTATACGCACACATTCTACACATGTTTTCTTCTTCGTCTATTCAGAATCGACATGCCTTCATTCCCTCTTCCATTCTTAACTTTGGCACTCTATTTCACTTATCGTTTTCTAATTTTTTCAGGTATTCTGGTTCTCTTACCTATTTTACCATCTTATAACACCTGTTGTACTATAATTCCACAACTTTCCTTCATTTTTTCTGGCCCTGTCTCATCATCATATCCAATTCTATCTCCTGCCATTCTATACTTCCTTCTTGGATAGCACCTTCTTCCTTCATTCTCTGTCTCTCATTTCTTCATTTCAAACTCTCTGTATTGACTATCCTTTCGAAAATTTTCTTCCCTTTCCCCCTTCAGCTCCTCTTCAAACTTCCATGCTCTCTTTAACTACCGAACCACCATTTTCTCTCTTCTTAGTGCTTCTCTTAGCACATATCCTTGAAAACTCCAACTAACTCCTATGACCCACCTAAGAATCTTTCGTAAAGACTTTCCACTCTCTTTTCCTCCTTTCTCCCTCAAATCTCTACTACATAGCACAAGAATACCCATGCTAGCACATCAAACATCCGAATTTTCCTTCTTCAATCCGTTGAACTTTTACTCGCACTTTGCTATATTTCTTCTATTCCTGAAGCACATTGAAGATCTTACCCACATTATCCGCTAGATCTTTCCCTCTCACGTAATGCTCTAGCCCTCTCAACAAAAAATAAATCTCCCATAAACTGCCAATAGATTAACATCATTCTCATATGCTTAAGAGTGAAGCCCACTGCTTCCTCAGTTTGTACTTCCTTTCCCTCTCTCCTCCAGCTTTTCCTCTTAATCTGCCAAAATTATACTGAGCACTAACGGACTCAACGGGCAAATTCGCCTAAGTCCTTTCTTTATTCAAAAACTCTTCTTTCCCTATCCTCACGCTGAACCTTATCTCGTCAAACATTTCTTCTATTCTTTCGAAAGGATTCTCATTGAATCAATTCTCTTTCATAGCTTGCCACAACAAACTTCTGTTGTCTGAGCCAAACGCTGCTTCAAAATCCACAAACAAGGGAACTATTTTTCCTCTTTTGTGTCATGAATTCCTTCACACTAGATAGTTTAGAACATAAATGTAATCTGTTGTTCTTAATTTTTTTCCAAAAGTCACTGTGGTGTAATATTCAGAGAAGTCGAATCAAATATGCGGAAATACGTTTTACCTGGCAAAATTTACTCTTGTATCTACGACTGGAGAGATAGAAATATTTTTGAACCCAGAACTGGTTATTTTGAATATAGGGTGCATCATTTTCGGTCGTTCGCCTGAGCCCTTTCGCATGTATTTTACAACTCAGCGACACCTGCTGTGTTACTTTCCTCCTTTTTCTGTATTTGTGGGTAGAAATATGCAAATACGGGAAATGGGGAAAATTAGAATATTTGGTTACTTTTCTCTTCCTCGCTCGCTAATCGTCACTGCAAGATTCAACAATATGTTCTAATAATTATTCATACGAGACAAGGAGACGCACTTTGCTAACCTGAAAATGCTCTCTCATCCTCGTTACTCGCCCCATCAAACCGGAAACCCACACCGATTTCCGTCAGAGTTTGAAGCACAATTATTTATTGATGCTTTTGGGAGAGATGTATCCGTCTCTAAGACACGGATAAGTCTCCTTGCGCATCCCAGAAATTTAGCGGCATTAAAAATTGTATCAATACACATTTCATCAAGATAACAAGAGATTATCTTCAAGCAGAAATTTCGTTGATTTTTACACAATAGATTATTCTGAGCCTATGATTTGATTTTTACCAGTTTTGCATGTTTAATATTTTCCCGTGTCTTAAATGTCGTTCTAGATGATTCCTACAGGGTGTGTGAAATAAAATTCGTTTACAGAAAAAAATAAGGGCAAATATTGGCAACTTGACAAAAGTGTCTAAAAAGTCTTCTTTATATAAGTATACATATTTTATGAAAAAATGGATAATTTCGAAGAATATAAATGCTAAATTATAGCAGAAACCATCACTACTTCTACATAATGACTCATATTCTATGGATTTTTTTCTTGTCTGGCTATTGTATAAAAACTGATTTTTTGAAGAAATTCACCTATTTACCACAATGTGTGTTCGATTTTTACATTCTCATTCTGAATGAGGAGGTATTGGTTCTATGTAAAAATTCACTTTCGCGGATGTGATGAAATCTCCACGTTTTGAGACCCCCTGAGTCCGAAAAATGGTTTTTACGAAGGTGGCTGTCTGTCTGTCTATCTGTAGTCTGTAGTCTGTGTTCTCTAATCTGTGTACTCGATAACTTTCGAAAGAATGGTCGGATCGGATTGACCTTTGGCACACATTTTGAGGGACTGAAAAGACTGGATGAGTTCGTTAACCAGCTATTTTGGATGAAAAATCAAAGGGGGGAGGGGGAGCATTTTGAACATTTTTTTGGACTTTTTTTCCAAGACACAAAAATTAAAAGTACGTTTTCTTGTAGTAGGTAAAAAATGAAAAAAATTATCCCTATTACTTTTTAATAGAAGCAAAATTGTCAGAGTTGTGGCATTTTCAAAATCCAAAAATATAAAAGAAAATGAGAATCCAAATAACGCATGATTGGAAAGAAAGTCAGAGAGCAAAAATGTTTCTTCTTGGGAGCCCTACATGATAGTGAATACGACTTTTCGAATTTTATCAAAAAATCGAAAATTCCATTTTTGATCGCACAAAAAATAGTGGAAAATAATCTGTGAACTCGATAATCTGTAGACCGTACTTACAACTCAAAAGTTGTAAGTACAGTTTCTTGTAGTAGGTAAAAAGTGAAACAATTTATCCTTATGATTTTTTTTTGATAAAAACAAAACTGACGGAGTTGTGGCATTTTCAAAATTCAAAAATATGAATGAAAATGAGAATTTTCAGCCAAATTACGCAAGACTGAAAGAACATCAGATACAACTTTTCGAATTTTCTCAAAAAATCAAAAATTTCAATTTTGATGGCACAAAAAATCGGGAAAAGTAATCTGAACTTGATAACTATCGAAAGAATGATCATATTCGATCGTGCTTTGGCGCCCATTTTGAGAAACCAAGAATACAAGTTAAGTTCGTTAGACAGCTATTTTGGATCAAAAATAAAAGAGGGGGAGCATTTTGAAAATTTTTTTGGATTTTTTTTTGAACACTCAAAAATTCAAAGTACGGTTTCTTGTAGTTGGTAAAAAATGAAACAAATTTTTCTTATGACTTTTTTTAATAGAAGCAAAATTGTCAGAGTTGTGGCATTTTCAAAATCCAAAAATATAAAAGAAAATGAGAATCCAAATAACGCATGATTGAAAAGAAAGTCAGAGAACAAAAATGTTTCTTCTTGGGAGCCTTACAAGATAGTGAATACGACTTTTCGAATTTTCTCAAAAAATCGGAAATTCCATTTTTGATCGCACAAAAAATAGTGAAAAATAATCTGTGAACTCGATAATCTGTTAACGGCACCTACAACTCAAAAGTTGTAAGTGCAGTTTCTTGTAGTAGGTAATAAGTGAAACAATTTATCCTTATGATTTTTTTTTTATAAAAACAAAATTGACGGAGTTGTGGTATTTTCAAAATTCAAAAATATGAAAGAAAATGAGAATTTTCAGCCAAATTACGCAAGACTGAAAAGAAAGTCAGATACAACTCTTTGAATTTTCTCAAAAAATCAAAAATTTCAATTTTGATGGCACAAAAAATCAGGAAAAGTAATCTGAATTTGATAACTATCAAAAGAATGATCATATTCGATCGTGCTTTGGCGCCCATTTTGAGGAATCAAAAATACAAGTTTAGTTCGTTAAACAGCTATTTCGGATCAAAAATAAAATAGGGGGAGCATT
>WSXT02105690.1:0-11322 GCA_011762715.2 Neuroterus valhalla
TACTTGCGAGCGAAGCGAGCTGCGCGCGAAGCGCGCGATGAGAATGTGCCCGCGAAGCGGGCAGATTTTTTTATATTTTATTTTTATTATTGTTTTTAAATGATAGACTGGAAAGATTTTTCCATTCCGTAAAGATTTTTTTCAGTTTTCACTGAACAGTGACCAGTTAACGTTACAAATAATTTTTTCTCTCTCCGAGATAAAATTTTGTAACTATTCAACATGCCAAAGATTTTTTACTACATCTAATAAGGTTAGTTATATTATTGATATTTGAAAATTCTTCCATATTTAAAATTTGATTCTATTAATAATGAACAATAATAATCGAAGTTTTCAAATCTTTTACACATCAAAGTCGGATAAATAAAAAATTGATTGTTTGGTTACATACCATTCTATTCTTTGTAAACCTGTTAAACTGTGATATCAACCAAAATATCACTTCACATTGTGAATTTGCTTCCTTGTAAGAATTAATGTACTTCATTACAGATTTAATAAAAATCCACTGGAGATGGCCACCATTGTGTGCCGAAACGTTTGCAACAATTTAATTAGTATTCAATTATACCTTACCCTAAAACCAACAACGAACAACAAATTTTCTTTACGAATTTTATTATCGAAGGTCAATACAACTACCTAAAAGATAATTCTAAATTTGAATTGGAAAAATATTGCAAATTGTTATCTAGAATCGAAAAAATATACAAGCATACTATTTTCTCTTCTAATCAAGATAATAAAATGATTCAAGCTCCAAATTGTTTTGTTGAGGTTCTGTAATTATTGAATGTTTTCAAAAAATATGCGAATGCTATGGAAAAGCGAGAACGATATTCCAGAAAAAATAATACCCCGATTTTTTATAGCACTTTCTTTTCGATATGAGAAGCTGACTCAGGAAATATCGATTCTTACAAAGAAAAAAAGCAATTGCAAATTTTTTGGAAACAGTATGTAATTACAAAGCCCTCCACGTCGCGGTTTCAAGAATGAACCAAATACATATTTTGGATAGAACTGAAAATGGTATTCTTGTATATTTATTCAATTTAAGATATCACTTTGCAATATTTGTTATTTGACTACAGAATATTATTCATAAATGTTTAAAGAATCGTATTAATTTTTCAGATTATCTTTCATAAATTTTTGTTATTGTTATTATTTATTGTTTTTATTCATTATTTTCAGTTTTTAACCTCGAAATATGCTGTTGGGATGTGTACATTTTGAGGTTCTTTATTTACGTATGGTCCCCTTGCCAATCACGTTATGAAGGGATTTTTTCCTTAAAGGCTCCTTGACTCTCATGTTATGAGGTAGTTTACTTATTAAGCTGAGTGCCTTACGAAAATAGAGCACCCTAGCACGAAAGAAGCAAGGGGACCTCAATCAAATAGAGGACCCTATAACATGAGAGGCTAGGAGACCTCACGGAAATAAGGCACCCCATGATGTGAGAGGCAAGGGGACCCCAGGTGAGTAAAGTCAAGTACCACATAATGTGAGAGGCAAGGGGACCCCAGGTAAATGAAGTAAAGTTCCTCCATAACGATTCCTCCATAAAGCACCCCATAACGATTGGGGCGATAAAACCTCAAATAAACTAGGCACCCCATAAAGTGAGAGGCAAGGGTACCTCACGTAAATTACGCACCCAATAATGGGAGAGGCAAGGCGACCCCAGGTAAATGAAGTAAGTACCTCATTTCATGAAGGCAAGGGGTCCTCACGGATATAAAACATCCCATCACGTTCGTGGCAAGGGAACCTCAGGTAAACCAGGCACCCCGTAACGTGAGAGGCAAGAACCCCTCAAACAAATAAAACACCCTATAACGTGAGAGGCGAGGGAACCTCACGGAACAAAGGTATCCCATAACGTGAGGGGCAAAGGAAACCCAGGTAAAAGAAGTCAAGTACCCCATAACGTGAGAAGCAGAAGGACCCCAGGTAAATGAAGTAAAGTACCTCATACCTTGATGGCAAGAGGTCCTCACGGATATAAAGCACCCCACAACGTTTGAGGCAAGGGAATCTCAGGTAAGCCAGGCACCTCATAACGTGAGAGGCAAGGGTACCTCACGTAAATAATGCAACCAATAATGGGAGAGGCAGGGGGACCCTAGGTAAATAAAGTCAAGTATCTAATAACGTGAAGGGCAAGGGGACTCCAGCGAAGTAAAGTATATATAGTACTACATAACGTGAAGGCAAGGGGACCTCAAGGAAATAAAGCACCCCACAACGTTTGAGGCAAGGGAATCTCAGGTAAGTCAGGCACCCTATAACGTGAGAGGCAATGGTACCTCACGTAAATAACGCAACCAATAATGGGACAGGCAAGGGGACCCTAGGTAAATAAAGTCAAGTATCTCATAACGTGAGAGGCAAGGGAACTCCAGCAAAATAAAGTATAGTACTTCATACCGTGAAGGCAAGGGGACCTCACGGAAATAAAGCACCCCATAACGTGTGAGGCAAGGGAATCTCAGGTAAGCCAGGTACCCCATAACGTGAAATGCAAGGGTACCTCACGTAAATAATGCAACCAATGATGGGAGAGGCAAGGGACTCCTAGGTAAATAAAGTCAAGTATCCCATAACGTGAGAGGCAAGGAAACTCCAGCAAAATAAAGTATAGTACTTCATACCGTGAAGGTAAGGGGACCTCACGAAAATAAAGCACCCCATAATGTTTGAGGCAAGGGAATCTCAGGTAAGCCAGGCACCCCATAACGTGAAAGGCAAGGGTACCTCACGTAAATAACGCACTTCAAAGAGAACAGAAGCCTGCCACATCCGCGCCGTCGTTCCGGAGTTCACAGAATGTAGGTTTTATGTCAAAAAACATGGACTTCAGTTGGTCACAGGATTATTCGGTTATGGGGTTTGAGGGGTTAATTATGGGGTTGAGTTTCGTGTTTTATATAATTTCATGACTTTAAGCTCTTTTTTAGGTCAAGACGAAAACTTGACGTGATAGGGATTTTTTAACTACAGATTCATTTTCAGCATACTCGATTACATATAGTACGGTGAGTCAGGTCCCTGCAACAGAGAGTTCGATTCCTTTTGTAGAGCTGTGTTATTCTATAAAATTTTCAATTTTAACCAATGAGAAAAAGAGAAAAGAATATTGAAAAATATGTAATAAAACTTATACTATTAGAGTCACAAAAATTTGCATTGCTGAAGGAAACAGGGTAGCCATGGCCTAATTTACTCGGAAAAGTGACCTCTTTAGACGGAAAAAGTTACCAGGAGTGACAATTTTATGACTGAACGAGTGACTAAATTTGATCAACAGTGAATAATGTGCATTTCTGATCTGATTCTTCTTTATATTCCGAAAGAATTTGATGTTATTCAAAACGAATTCAAAAAAATTCCGAAAATTCCAAAATATTCCATGGATTTTAATAAAATTTGATTGAATCCAGAAAAATTGGAGGGGTTTTGTATAAATTTAATAAAACTCATGAGAATTCGAGATGAATTCAATAGAATTTGAAAAAATTAATCAATAGGTAGGACTTGGATTGAATAATGAGTTTAACTTTCAATTTTATTTCCAATTTATTGAAATACAGTGAATGAAGTGATTTTATTTCAAAAAGAAACTAACGCGTCATTTGAAAAGAAAATCTTCAATAAGGTGACTAATGTTCTTTTGAATTCGAAAGAAATCAGAGGAATTCGAAGGAATTGACAAGGAATCCAGGGGGATTGTAAAAAACTCGGAATAAATTCAGATGAGTGAATTCAAATAATATCGAGGTAAATTCAAAATAATTCGGAATAATTGAGGAAAAAAATCTGCCCGCTGCGCGGACACATTCTAATCGCGCGCTTCGCTCGCAATTTTGAGCGCGCCTGTAGCGCGTCTTTCGGATCTCGCACTTCACGCTCGATGGTAATCTCACCTCGCGCTACGCGTTCGGCCTTTGTACCTCCCTACAGTTGTATAAAAAGCTTGTGAAACTCAAAAGCGAAATGTCGACTATTTTAATTTGATGAGTGTGAATTTTCTTCTGTTGAAGCTTCTCCGGCTTTGACGAATACATTCTCATCGCGTGTCTCGTGCTGCGCACTCGATCAAAGTTTGTTCAAAACGGTAGAGTTATTTTGTCGCCTAATTTTTTTCACATGTTGTGTAGTTTTCCTAGAATTTCAATTTTTGAATTTCATTTTTTACGATTGAAACAAAAACTACGCATCCAATGGAGAAAATTATAACAAATTTTTAGATATTTTTCGGGTAATAACTTTCTTCTATCAATCTGGTGTGTTAGCCTTAGTCATTTTTTCAAACATTTTATTATTTCATTTTTATAGTTTTTTTTTCTGATTGAAATGAATTCATTCTATGGTTTTTTTAAGTGAAGCAGAAACTAATTGTCCTATCAAAAAGTTAAGGGTATCGAATTTATAGATCTTTTTTTGGTGCACAAGTTTAGTTTATATATATTTTCCCGTAGCTTGCATAGTTTGATCGAAAAATGAATCTTTCTATTTTTCATCATTTTTTGTGGAACCAAAATTTAAATTTTCGATTTTTTTAGAAAACTCGAAAAGTTGTAAAGATTATCCTGGAGGTCTCCCAAAAAGAAACTTTTTTTCTTCAAAAATTTTTTCATATCTTGCGTGGTTTGGCTAAAAATTCTCATTTTCGTTTATATTTTCAAATTTCGAAAGTGCCTTAACTCTGACAATTTTGTTTCTATAAAAAAAACCATACGAATAAATAGTTTCAATTTTCACCTACTACAAGAAGCCGTACTTACAATTTTTTAGTCTTGGAAAAAAAAATCCAAAAAAATTTGCAAAATGCTCCCCCTCTCTTATTTTTGATCTCAAACAGATGGTTAACGAACTCGACGTGTATTTTTGGTCCCTCAAATGATAATTTTCTTTTATATTTTTAAATTTTGAAAATACCATAACTCCGACAGTTTTATTTTTATCGAAAAAAATGATTGGGATAAATTGTTTCATTTTTTACTCGCTACAAGAAATTCTACTTACATCTTTTGGGTCTTTGGAAAAAAGTATAAACAAATTTTCAAAATCCTCCCCCTCATCCCTTTTTCATCCAAAATAGCTGGTTAACGGATTTGACCTGTCTATTTGGTCCCTCAAAATGTGTGCCAAAGGGCAATCCAATTCGATAAGTCTTTCAAAAGTTCTGGAGTTTACAGACGGCGACGACGGAGACGACAACAGACAGACAGCCATCAACGTAAAAACTACTTTTTCGGAATCATGAGGTCTCAAAACGTGGAGATTTCATAGATTCCGCGAAAGTCAATTTTCACATAAAACCGATACCTTCTAATTATAATGAGAATGTAATATATATTCAATCAATAAAGGTAGATTAGGAGTGAATATCAGAAGCATTTTATGAATTTAAGAGACTCTATTTATTTATTTAATTAATCAGTATTAATTTAAAGCGATCGCTTATTTTTATCTGTTTTACACAGAAAGATCCATAAAACAAATTAAATATATCATTGTCATCTCCACTATACATAAATTATATGTACCTTTTTCACCTGGGTCGTTTGCATGCAGTATTGTAAAGTTTGAAATCTTTTATGCTAAGAGCCACACAAGATTCATAACACAGCCACACACAAAAAAAATCGATTTTCAGATCTAGAGGTCAGACCATGTTGACTATGTGTTTTTGGGGTCGCTGAATCCGGATCCGAAGTCCAAAAACCTCCAGCACGTCAGGTTTTCGACATAATCTTGAAAATTCTTTAAAGACACCCTAAAATGAAAATTATAATGATGGGGGTAGTACCGGACCATGTATATTTTACTTTTTCTGGGTCGCTTGAACCGAATTTGGAGTTTATTTTACCTCATCGTATCAGGTTTTCGACATAACCTCAAAAAGGCTCCAGAGACACTCTAACATGAAAAGTAGTGCTGGCCGGACTGCTGGACCATATTATATGTTTTTTGGAGCGCTGAAACCAAATCCGAAGTCCAATTTACCCCATCACGTCAGGTTTGCAACATAACCTCAAAAAACCTCAACAGACCCCTAAAAATGAGAGTATTTCGGAAACCTGACGTGATGGAATAAAATTAACTTCGGATTCATTTTCAGCACCCCAAAAAACATAATATGATCCAGCACTCAGGCCAGCATTACTTTTCATTTTAGAGTGTCTCAGGTGCATTCTTGAGGTTATGTTGGAAACCTGACGCGTTCGGGTAAAATGGACTTCGGGTCGGGATTCAGCGACCCCAAAAACATATAGTCAACATGGTCTGACCTCTAGATCCGAAAATCGATTTTTTTTGTGTGGCTGTGTAACCGTGAAACATTCCATGACTATCCCTACAGTATTTAAATTTTTTTTCTGCAGTCATTCAAGAACTTCAGGTCTTCTTTCAGCCCTAAAAGTTATTCAAGATAAAAGTTAAGTCATTCACGTCTTTCAGAAAAGAAGGGCGCGTGTTATATGTGTGCAAAAAAATTTACGGTTATTCCGCTCACTTGCGAGCCCATTCAACACGATACACGGTAGACAGGACAATTCAAGCAGCTCATGAGTCATGTTATTTTAAGTATTGAATATCTACATTACACCTCTCCAATCAAAGTTCGAGGCGGGAATCGAACCCGCAACCAGCCGGAGTGGGACCAAAGCTCAACATGCCTTAGACCCCACGACCAACTGAACACCCTACAAGGCAAAGATATTATAAACCTAGTTGCGGTTCGGTGCGTCGGAGGGTGGGGCGACATATAATAGACAATTTATATTGAATTTTATCGCGAAGTTATTGACATCTTTGACAAATAAATAATAACGAAGCAAGAATATTGATTTATATTTTACTATGTATATAATTATCTTTGCACTAAATTGTTTTTTAGATAGATGAACGTTCATTCTTCAACCTATTGGCCTTGAAAAATGGACTTGCTTACACCACCCTTCTTATACAGTGGTACTATCAGCCTCTCCCGCCACTCTCCTGGAAATCCTCGACCCCTCCATACCTTCTTAACTACCTCTTTTAGCCTGTCTCTAAGAGCTTGTGTGCTAAAAATCCATGCTTCGTTCTGCACCCTGTCCAAGCCTGCTGCCTTCGACCATGTTAATTTTCTCATTTGCAACTCTATCTCCTCGTCACTTAACTCTGACCCTCCCTCCTCTCTTGTTCTTCTACTTCCCTCATCTATCTTTCGTTCGTCTGAGCCCTGAAATGAGTCTGAAAAACTCCCTCCATTCCTCACTTCCGATCTTCTCACTTGTCCCCTCCCTGCAGTTCCTGAACATTTTTATCATTCTCCATATATGCTCCTCGGTCATAACACTCCTCAACTCCCCTTTCAGCTCCTTCTCTCTCCCTTGCTCTTTTCTTTTACACAACAACCTAAACTCTATCCTTATCTCTACGTACTCTTCTCTCTTCGCGGTTCCATCATTCCTCTTGTTATGGAATGATGGAACTTCTTTCACCCTTTTCTCCATCTTTTTACATTCCCTATCTCGCCACGGTCTCACCATTCCCTTCTTCTTCTTTCTAAATCTTCTCTTTTGCACACACCCTGTCACCTTCACTTATAGATCCCCCCAAATCTCTTCCACTGACTCCCCTTCAAAAGTCACTCCCCCTAGCTGCTCCTGGTACTTTTCCATAGCCTCCCCCGTCCATATCTCCCTCTCACCAATTGGCACTTCTTCTTCTCTCCCTGCCTCTCACAGCTCTCCCCTCTCACCCATAAAATAAGAGGCTGATGATCTGATTCTATTCTCCCTTATACTGCGAATTTCTCCGTCTCCTCCCACCCAGGCATATTCATGAACACATAGCCTCTCACCGATGCTCCCACCTTACTAACATACGTGTACTCTCCCTCTTCATACCCTGTTATCGTACCATTCGCGAACGCCCACCCTGTATCCGCCATCCAGTCTAAAAATTTCCCCCTCCTTATCCATACACGTGTCTTCCGATCTCCTTTCCGAACTTTCCCCATCCCTGTGGAGACCCCTTCCCCTCCCCATTCTCGCATTAATGTCGCCTCCTAATTCCACCATTCCCTCCTCTCTCTCTTGCCTATAACATCCTTCACCCTTTCTTTGACGTAGTGCACGTAGAGGTGCACGTTTTTTGAGTTTCTTATTCAATCATTTGGTAATCAACTTATAATTTGCAACGGGTTATATTTGCGATATTTACATAGACTCATTATTCGATATTTCTTCACAAATGTATTTAATTAGTGAAGTTACTTTTTTTGAATAAGAATGCAACTTGTAGATAAGTATCCTGTGTTTTGTCAATTGTTATAAACAAATTAATGGATATAAATGTTAACTGTTGCATTTTCGGATTTCGAATGTATTACTTACATAGGTTTTATTATAAAAATGTGACGGATCAATTTTTAGTTGCGAACAAGCACCATATAACAATTATAGTCAATAGTTCAAACAATTTTTATAAACAAATTCACTTGTTTGGAACATCTATGCATCGAAAATTTTTCTTTCCTCTGTAATCATTTATTTTCATTTGAAGAACAAGAATATTATACATTAGAGTTCCATGAAACAACATTTGTCATTGTCATAAACAATTTTTAAAAACAAATTATTTTATTCGGCATATCTGTGTATAGAAAACATTTATTTTCTGTGCAATCTTTTATTTTCATCTGAAGAACAAGAATAATACGCATTAGATTTCCATGAAACAGTACTCGTCATTGTTATAGACAATTTTCAGAAACAAATTCACTTATTTGGCATATCTATGCTTCGAAAAATGTTCTTTTCTGTGGAATCATTCATTTTGATCCGAAGAACAAGAATATTACACACTAGAGTTCCATGAAACAACATTTATTAGTGTTCTATACAATTTCCATAAACATATTCTTTTATTTGGCATATCTATGTATCGACAAATTTTATTTTTTGTGGAATCATTTATTTCCACGTGAAGAACAAGAATTAAACACATTAGAGTTCCATAAAACAACACTCGTCATTGTTATAAACAATTTTTATAAACAAATTCTTTTATTCGGCATATCTGTACATTCGAAAATTTTCCTTTTCTGTGGAATCATTTATTTTAATCAAGAGAACAAGAATATTGAACCATTTGAGTTCCATGAAACAACATTTGACATTGTTATAAAAAATTTGTAATAAACAAGTTCTTTTATTTGGCATATCTGTGCATCAGAAATTTTTCCTTTCTGTGGAATCATTTATTTTCATCTCAAGAAGAAGAATATTGCACATTAGAGTTCCATGAAACAACATTTGTCATTGTTATAAACAAATCCAATTATTTGGCATATTTATGCATCGAAAATCTTCCTTTACTGTGGAATCATTTACTTTTATCTGGATAATAAGAACATTACACATCAGAGCTCGAGGAAACAACATTTGACATTTTTATGAACAATTTTCATAAACAACTTCACTTATTTGACACGGAATGCGTTTTTATGTCAATGTAGCCAATTGCAGTAACACTAAAATAAGTGAATTTTATTTTATGATTTGTTAATAACAATGATTATTGTTATTGGATGGAAGTCAGATGTGCGAAAATTCTATTCTTTAGATGAAAAGAAATGATTCCGCATAAAAGATAAATTTTCGATGCATATAAATGCCGGATAAGTCAATTTGTTTTTGAAAATTGTGTAAAACAATGACAAATGTTGTTTCATGGAACTTTAATGTGTATTATTCTTGTTTTTCAGATGAAAATGAAAGATTCCGAGGAAAAGAAATGTGTTCGATACACAGATATGCTAAATAAAAGAATTTGTTTATAAAAATTGTTTATATGACAATGACAAATTTTGTTTTATGCAATTCTAGTGTGTAGTATTCTTGTTCTTCATATAAAAATGAATGATTCCACAGGAAAGAAATATTTTCGATGCATAGATCTTCCAAATAAGTGAATTTGTAATGAAAATTGTTTTAAATATTAACTATAATTGTTCTATGGTGCTTGTCCGCAACTAAAAATTGATCCTTCACATTTTTATAATAAAACCTATGTAAGTGATACATTCAAAATCCGAAAATGCAACAGTTGACAGTAATATCCATTAATTTGTTTATAACAATTGACAAAATACAGGATATTTATCTACAACTTGCATTCTCATTCAAAAAAAGGAACTTCACTAATTCAATACATTTGTGAAGAAATATCGAATAATGAGGCTATGTAAATATCGCAAATATAACCCATTGCAAATTATAAGTTGAATAACAAATTATTGAATAACAAACTCAAAAAACTAGTTCTAGTGAACGTTCCAGGAACATCCCTAGAACGTGGAAAATGTCCGCCCTTTTGTAATGTTTCAGTGGACGTTTCAGGAACGTCCAACTGGGATTATTAATGTTTCTATTCAAAACAAATATACCGCAAACCGTAGAAATAGGTGAAAATGAATGTTATTTCATAATATAGGTATCGTATTAAAGTGTGGTATACATTTCACTTGAAATTTAAAAATGACATACATTGTCACCTATTTTTTATTATTTACGAGACATATTTGTTGATAAAATAACAATAACATTTGGTCCATAAAGTTCCAGTGTAAAATGCTCAAGGCACGTTCCTAGAACGTTGTATGCTATTAGGCAAAAGCCTGGAAAACAATGTCTTTTTTGTAATTTGTCATATCACAATTTGCAATTCAATTTATGATAAGTTTGGTTTCAACTTTTTCAATGTAGGTTGTAGATTTCAAGTCTAAAGGTGAAGTTTTTGAGATTTCGAAATAGTTTAAAAAGACCAAATTTCCGTTATATATTCTCATAGGAATCGAAAGAGCTGCTTTTTATTTTGTATCTTTTCTTCGAGTTCCCGGAAAATAGAATTTCCTCTTTCCTAAATCCATTTACACCAATGAAACCACAACTTTAATTTGAAAAAGATTAATCTAAATCAAATTTGCTTATCTTTCTGGGGTAAGCGTTTTTGATTTATTATTTATTCCGTTTTAACGCACACTGTAAAAAATGTAGTTGAAAATTGTAGTTGGACATAAAAATACAACCATATTGTAAACGATATTATCCCGCATTTCTGCATGATTTCCTAAATATCATAATATGTAATGTAATCTAATTCACATGGGGAGTGTATAAAAGCAGGAAGATGGCAATTTTACCAGAATTTTTAGATTCCAGTCTTAAACTCTTGATGGCGCACTATGTAGCGGAATCGAGAATGGCTGCGCAAAATGGAAGACATGTTCCCAAATTGGGGTATGTCGGATATACA
>WSXT02105701.1:0-11321 GCA_011762715.2 Neuroterus valhalla
TTACACGCATCCTGTGGGCGGTCATCTTGTAACCGTGCGGCAGGAGCGCCGCGCTCGGCAACTTCTATCCCTACGTACTTCCGACAGAAAAATGCTCGTTTTTCGTGAAGTTCATGTACAGGACTTTGGTCTCCTTATGTCTATTCTCCATGGTAATGTCTATCAACGGGACGAGCTTTTCTGCACGACCACTGCAAGACGAAATACGCACTCTATGAGCAATATTTCAAACTATGTAAAGGCTGGGCGCTGAATTGAAACACTTCTCCGTAGTAATGTAGTGATGAAAACTAGCTTCTATAAAATAGCCCCTGAGGTCTTTAAATTTCCCAAGTTGACGGTTCTATTATTTAATTAATTGAGGAATATGTTTTCCTTCCATGAAATAATGTTATAAGCATAAACAATTAAAAACTTCCTGAAAATAAATTTCGCATTCAAAGAGTTCTAATCAATTCAAATTTTCTAATTCGCTATTACAGTTCTCAGTCGCACTGCTGATCATCTTTATAATCGAGCTGGCTGTAGGGATTGCTGCAGCAGTCTTCAGAAACGATTTCAGCATGGCATTGCAGGACTCCTTGAAAGATTCGATGAAATCTTACTCGTACAAGCAAACTGATAAGGACGCCTGGAACGCCGTACAAAGCAGGGTAGGTTTCAAAACTTTTAGAAATAATGTTTACGTTAAGATAAAAATGGAACATACTTAACCTCTCATAGTTGAAACATCACTAAACTTCCTTATCCCCCTTTACCTCCTTCGCCTCCTTTCTTATTTCTCCACATTTCTCCTTACGTACCCCCTTCGCTTCATTCCTCCTTAACCAACTTCGAATTAACTTACTTCCCCTACTCCTGTTCCCCCTCACTTCCTCTCATACACCGACCTTTGATGCCTCCTCACTTCTCCTTACCTCCTCCCATTTTCTTGGCTATTCAAAGTACCTTTTCACACACTTTCCCTGCATTACATTTCGATTCCTCTTTCGAGACCTCTACTCTCCATATTACCTCATTGACCTCCTTCTCTTTTTTCTTATCTTCCTCATTATCCTGTGCTTTCTTTCATTTCACCCACCAACTTACACTTCTACTGCTTTCGCTAACCCTTTTTCCTCATTCATCCGTACACGTGTAATCTTGTTTCTTTTCATTTCCCCATCTCTACCCATTTCCCCTTTTTTATATGATAAACGGACACCCGAACGAAATCGAAGGGTTTCTGTGCGGTGTTATGAAACCCCCAAAATAACTAGAAACCTATAAAATTCTTGAAATTCTCTTGAAATCCCTTGGATATTATGAAAGTATTTGATATTCCTTTAAATATTATAGGATTACTTAAAATCTTAAGAATCTTTTGGGATACCATGAATCTTAAAACTTTGTCGAAAATTCATCAGAATCTTTTGGAATACTCTAAAACCATTCAAGAAAAATTTATTCTCTTTTTCGATTTTTCGTTCTACCTGAATCTTCTGATAAATTTGAAAATGTTTTGAAATCCTTGAAATCTCTGAAAGTCCCATGTTCTTGTGAAATTCTATGCAATTTGAAGAAATATCATGGAATGTTGAGAAGTTTCCAAAATTCGTTGATATCCTTTTTGAATAACTTGGAATCCTAAATATCCTTCGACAATGTCTCCAAATCTCTCGAAATATCCTTAAATATTCCAATTTCCACCAAATCTTCGGGAGTACGTGGGATTTGCCTGAAATCTTCTAAAATTCGTAAACTATTCAGGAATCCCATAGAATTTCTGTAAAACCCGTGAAATAAAATAAGATTTGACAATATTCCTGAAAATTTCTTCAAGTGATGAAAGTCTTATAAAATCCTTGAGGATTCCTAGTGCTTTGAGAATCTTTCAGAATTACTGACATCTTATTTCATTACTTTTTCTTGAATGTCGTTGAAATTTTGTAATACTTGAGGATAATTTAAAATATTCCGGGATCTCCTGGAATACCATAAAATCTTATTGGTACTTTGAATTTTTTCTAAATCTCCCAAAATCCAAAGAAATTTTTGAAAATGTTCAGGAAATTTTCTTATTGACAAAAATGACAAAAATCCTTGAAAATTTCTTTACAATTGACAAATCTCAGGAAATTTCCTCGAATCTTCTGAAATTTCCTGATACTTTTCAAATCCCTCAAAGTCTTTGCAGTTCCTTTTGGATTTTTGGAATCTTTCACAAATTTCTTTGAACCTCTTGAATCCTTTAAAATATTCAAATCTTTTTAAGGTCCTCGGAAATATCCTAAAATGATCGAAATCCTTTGCAATTCTTTAATTATTGTGCATCATAAAATTAGTACTTCATTGGGTGTCTTCAAAATAGCTGAAAATTCTTAGGTTCTTCGATAATTTCATAATATTTCTTAGAAACTCATGAAAAAGCATGAAATTCCACATTATTCTTGTAGATCGCTCAGAATAATCGAAGTCTTTCAAAATATTCTGAGATCCTGAGTGCCTTTGGAACCCTGCAGAATTATGGAAATCCTCCCAAATTTGGGAAAATCCCTTGGAATTCCTCAAATGCCTTTTCAATTCTTGGAGGTCCTTCGAACTCTCCTGGAATCCTCTAAAACATTAATAATTCTCATAAATCTTATAAAATTTTCCTAAATATTCCGAAATTCTGGTAAATTTCCAAAGCCTCCATGGAATTCCTTAAAACGCCCAAAGTCACTTAAATCTTTGTAAGTATCTTCACATACTTCAAATCTTCTGAAAATTCCTTTATATCATCCAAAATAACAAAGAATCTTCAAAATCCCTTAAAATCGTCTCTTTGAAAATGGAAATATCTTTCAATATTCGAAGTCCCGTGAAATTCTTTGAGAGTGGAAAAACGAATTCTGATTCATGAATTGATCAATTCTCAATTTAAGACGGGGATTCCAGATATAGACGGAAGAGCAAGAGGAGAATGATCATCGATGATTTTTAAATTTATTTCTATGTAAAATTGTGAAGAACTATCCGCAACATAAAGGAATGCATTGCTCTCATTCATAAATTTATTTTTGTAAGTTCTTGAGGGTGGTGCAACCTTGACAAAATGGGCCAACCTTTACTACCTGTTTCTTCCAAGTGCCCAATAGTTTTTTACTTTGAGATGAATCAATTTAAACTTGGGTCAAGAGATTTTTCATCTTTGAACCTTACCTTTTGCGGTATTGAAATGAAAAATCATTTATCCAACAAAAGCTATGTACTCAAGTCAAAACTATGTCCAACCTTGACAACCTTCCCTTAATTTTTTCTCTCAGTGTATGTCTCTTGAAATCCTCGAAAGTCTTCCAAAATTTTTGAAATTTCTTTGAAATTCTTTGAGTATTTAAAAATTAATAATATGAATCTTGAATATTCTTGAAATAATAATACAATAATAATAATCTTGAAATAAATATTAATAATATATAATCTTATGAAATATTCCTCTATTGCTTAAAAACTTTGAAATTGCTTGGGTTTCTTCCAAATCCTTTCAATTTACTCAAAGTTATTTGGGATGTATCGTAATTCGGAGAAAATCAATTTATTCATGAAACTTCTTAATAGTATTTAGGGTTAATGAAATCTTTTGAAATTATGAGAAATCCATTCAGATACATCCTTGAGTGCCTTTGAAATCCTCGGAAATCTTATAAAGTCTCTCCAAATTTCTAAGAATAATCAAGGATCTGAAAAATTTGATAAAATCTTTGCAAACTCCGTTGAAGAAACTCCTGAATATTTGGATAACTTCCTTAATATTTTGAAATCTTTTAAAGTATCCTGAGATCTGCGTTGACCCCCAGGCGACTCGAGCAGCGAGGCCGTCCGACTGCCGTGTCTTTAGTTCAACTCTTGCCATGCCTTCGGGAAGTTGAGTCGAGAATCCAGAATTGGAATAACACATTTTCGAAATTTTGCTTTGCATTTGAGCTTATAAAACTGATGAATTTTTTTGGATTCCCAAGAAATAACTTACAATATTTTAAGCATCTCTCATTTCTAAGACACTTTCATTGCTAATCATTTTTCAAAAACCAATGGAGATACTTCAAGCGTCATCGGCTTGAACTTCCCGGAAACTCTCTTGGGTCATGTCACGAGTTTGGATCAGAGTAAAATTGTTATTTCGTTATCCAGACAATTCTCTTCCAACTTCGCTGTCAGATTTACCACTAAAATTTATTTCCAAATTTTTCTCATCTCATGACCGAGTTATCGTCGTTCTGAATAAGCTGTGATTTCAAATGGCGCTTGTGACAGAATTACTGACAATTTCTAATAGTATTGTAATAAAAAAAAGGAATAAATGAATACCATTCAAAATAGCTGGAATGCTGTGGAGTGCATAGTTCCAAGGACTGGGCGAGAGAAGGTGTCTTCTCTGGAAGTGAGCTACCCTACTCTTGCTGCAGAGATACTGAACCGAATGATTCTTGTGAGTCTTATAAGGTATCAAGAATCCACGATATAGGATGTTTCACTGCCCTTGAGAAGCGAGTGAGAACCGGTGCAACAATCTTGATAGGAGTGGGAATTGGCATTGCGTTCATTGAGGTAATGAAACACATTGAACATTGTTTGCACATCACTGAACAAAATACTTGATTTTGATGAATCTGCACTAATGATGGTGATCAGTAGACAATAGTATATTGCGTGACCAGAGAGGTAAACTGGTGTTCTCTTGAGAGCGTGTAGTTTGATGCACAAGGCGCAGGCGCGAGGGCAGAATACTTCAGAGGGTTATTGAAGACTAATACCTCCCGCGGCTTGCACGATAATTTATTACACATACGTGCGAAAAAGTCACTTTTATGTCTGTAGAGCGTAAGAGAAAAATGGCGTTTGCAATTCTTGTCCGTCAAAGTAATAATACTTGCGCATACAGTAGACTCTGTGACAGTTCCCGTCTCCGGGGCTGTAGGGGAAGTGAACGGGAAGTGTCAGATTTCCCCCGCTCGTCTTTCCCATCGGCATATGAACTGGACCGCTCATCTATAGATGCTCGAACTCGAACGTAGCAGAACGAAAAGGAGATAGTGCTCTATTCTTTACGCGCAGTGACGGTGCTAGCATTTTGTGGGACCCGTTTCATTATTCATAATACCCAAAGTCATTTTTCCCCGGCAAATAATTTACGAAACTTTACCATGTAAGTTTTAGAATTTATTTTTTCGAAAAAATATATTTAGCATTGTGTGGAGATGCACGTGTATGCTTCAACGTGTCTTTTTGTATATGATAATTATTAGCATCCTGTTCGTTTATATTCCACTCTTATATTTTCAGTGTTCAAAATTTGGAAATGTTTCATGAAATTTTCAAAATCAAAGTTTCTATTTTATTTGGATCAAAATTTTTAATTGAAACTTGCAAATTTCATCTAATTGTCAAATATTTCATGCATGCTTACCAATAACTGATACACTTTTTTGGTTAATTTTTTTATGTTATTGATTAATCTTCGAAGTGAAATTACCACTGTATATAAGCATAGATCTTCATGCAAAATAATTAGGATAAGCTGAATTTATTGGGAAAAATTTAGCAACATATAAAATGCAAAAGGGTTGAAACATAATTAAAAGAAAAATATTTGTGATCAAAAAATGTGTTTGCGTACATTTTCAATGCAACTAAGTCGGGGTTTTTGAATTTATTAAAATTATAAAAGGACATCTCTTTAAATCGTCGACATATAAATATTATATGTCGATGCTGTGATAGTATATTAGGCACCGAGCGGGAAACCAGGCGATCATGCGCAGAGAATGAGTTACACTGTAAAAAGTGAAATGTCGATTCACAACGACAGTCGTTGGAAATAAAGGTGCCAATGAGAGTCAATGTATTTTGACAACGGTCGGTACAGCAGTTTTATAACGGTCAATGTATTTTGACAACGGTGAGCACAGAAATTTTACACGAGCGCGGTAAAATTGCTGTGCTAACCGTTGTCAAAATACATTGACCGTCATTGGCACCTCTATTTCCAACGACTGTCGTTGTAAATCGACATTTTACTTTTTACAGTGTGAACACCGAGCGGAGCCGAGGTGCTCAACTCATACGAGGTGCAATCGCCTGGTTTCCCCGAGGTGCATATACTATTTTATCTGCTTCTAAAGAAGAAACGAGCAAAACTCGCCGAGATGATGTGAGAAATAAGTGACGCCATGTTGTACAAAGAGAGTGAGACATTCTCTCTCCTTTTATAACATGGCGGCAGTGCCGCGCGTAAAAATAAAATAGATGGCGACACATATGCTTCTCTGTATTTTTCTCCCTCTCGCTGTGAAAGAAGGAGAAAAACAGGAGCATGATCAGCCGTTTTCCCTCCTGAAAACAAGAGCATATTCATCGAGTTTCCCTCTACTAGCAGATGAATACATGTTTTCCTAGGTTATGACGTCAAGTCAAAAATAATATATTTACCTGTAAAATGAATGCCCGTCACCCACGTCGCTCCGCGTTCGAAAAACAAAACACATAAAAACCATTCTATCCCTCATTCGACACACGTTATATGGATTATTTAGATTGAAAACTTGAAGAGAGCTTGGCCGTCAAAACCGAGGCTCAGGTTCCCGCCAACTACTCATAAGGGTCTGAGCCAAAGCCAAGAGCCAATCAGAAAAAGGAAGACGGACATAATCGGGGATGCTTCCTATGTCCTTTTTTTCTACTTCAAAGTGGATGCGCAGTGGACATGAGCGGTCCAGTTTATATGTCGATGGTCTTCCCTCGCATGCGATCGGTAGGTCCGTGTTGCGCGCGAGAATTCAAATTTGTCAAAGCGCTGTGTGATTAGAAAGTGGTGGGTAAATTGGATAACGAAAATGCTCGATATGCGAAGAAATGCATTCCTTTTTAATAGTCCATTTTTCAATATTTGTGAGAAAAAATGGAAGTTTTACTTTGGAGAACGTGTGTACAATACATGCTTGTACATATCGAAACGTGAAATTATGAGATTGCATACAATGGAGAGATGGAGTGCTCAGCATTAAAGTGAGCTGAATAAATTGCTCTGTACTGCTTTGAGCATTGATACCAGTCCACCATGATTTCCTTCCTCACCGTATTTAATAAAATTTGCCATTCCTGTCATACCGTCTTCTCTTGAAACTGTTCTCTTGCCAATCTCTTGAATCACTATCAATAACAAATAACATTCATGTTCAATGACAATATAACAAAGTGAAATAATTGATAAAGTTTTTAAGATAAAAAGCACGAGAAATAAACACACACAATTTAACTATTTGATAGTCAAGTAATAAATCAAAACCAAAAAATTGTTATGTATGTCAAAAATGACAAAAACAATTTGGAAACAAGTTTCAGGAAAAAACATAAGCCCAAATACACATTTGAGTACAGTATTTGTGCGTGAAAATAATTTTTAATTCTTATGGAAATCGGATAAATAAAAGGAAAGAAAATTAGAATGAATATGACATCAATGCATATCCTGAAAGTTCTGAACGTTCAAATGAACGAAACATTTCTTCGCAATCCTATTTAATCCACAAACATTGTTCTAACTACAAATTTAAATAATGCACTTAGGGTTTCTCTTGTGATCTACTCTTTGCGATGAAAATAAAAAATATTTCAGCACTATTTATAGTTTACAAATACATCAGGCAAGAATTTCGTTCATTTGAACGTTGAGAATCTCAAGCGCATTCCAATGCGACTTTTGATCGTTTTAAATTATTATAGTTGTTATTACTACTGTAAGAATTATTCTTTTTAATATTAATACTGTTTACTATTGTTTTTTCAATACAGCAAAACGAATCGAAAATAGAAATTTGAATTTAAATATTATAGTGTGAAACATAGCGATCCAAAAAAAATTATCACTTCTGTTATCGTTCACGATTTCGAGAATGTCGTCGTCTGATAAAGTCTCCCTATTATTTTGTTGAATCCACACGGGGTGCCATTCAGCTCGCTGATATTATTGCAAATTTTGACCGGAGCAGCGTGATTGACAACTACGCTTTGATCATTAGAAGGACCATTGCACAGAGATGGGAGCAAATTTTGCCAGCATTTTTTAATACTGGAGGGCAAAACTTTTTGCCAAGCTTCGTCCAACCAGAAGATTGCATCTTTTATATTCATTGTCTTCATGTGAAAAATTATATCAACTTCATCGTTGGTTACTCGTAAAATTGATTGTAGAAGTAATTTGTTGTCATTTTGTTCCACGTTTTGGATGCTTCCTTTATCTCACTGTTGAATAATAGAAGTGCAATTGGGTGGCAAGGAGTCTACTTCGATATCCTCTTTTCATAGTCCAAAATTCTTGTGGTGGCTGAAAGCGTTGTCGATTAAGAGCAAAGCTTTCACTGGCAATTTTTTTCTTCCAAGAAAGCAGTTGCAATAGGCACAAACTAATTTCAAACCAGTCAGTAAAAATGCTATAATTCATCCAAGCGCTTTTTTGATGTGTATAATACACAGGTAACTTATGCATTGCTGTATTATGGAGAGCTCTTGGTTTTTTGGCTTCACCAATTACTATCAATGGAAGTTTACAAGTACCTTCTAAATTAGTGCAAGACATCACTGTAATTCGCTCTTTGTTGTCCTTCATACCTGGAGCATTTTCCTCACCCCCATCAGCAAGAGTTTTGTTGGTAGAAGTTTATAATAAGAAGCGAATTCATCGCCGTTAAATTCTTGTTCGCCAGACAAATTTCGGTCTAAGATTTTAGTCATCAAACTTTCCTTGAAATCGTTGATTCGGCTCAAATTAGCGGAAAGTCTTTCACCCGTCACTGCTAGTTGACGAACCCCATACGTTTTTTTTCCAACGAGTAAGCCACCCATCGCTTGCGAGAAAATTTTCCTTTGATCCCATACTTTCTGCCAATGCCAAGGATTCCCTGAAACTAAGTTTTTATATAGCATCAATACTTTCGAGCATCATTGATTTCAGTTTTTTTGGCGAATAGACTTTGACCGTGCATTTTTTAAATTAATTAGAAAAAATTAACCTTCCAAAACTTGTCCTGATACCTTTCTCATTTCCTAAAACCAAATATGTAGGGCTTTGTTTAATTTTTCATTGGAGTTATTTTTAAATTGCTTCTTTTTCGGGTCTTTTGATTTCTTTTCTTCGATTTCATCCCAAAATTCACGCCCTTTGCGAATTGTGGAAGCATCTACGTTGTTCTCCTTTGATAAGCTTGAAACGGGAATTCCTCCGTCGGTTTTTTTCAAGATATTCGACTTTACTCCAATAGCTAGCCATTCGTTTTTTTCTCTTATTTTCTTGGATGGCTCCATGAAATTATTTATAGCCTGCAATAATTAAACGACGTAAAATTATAATTGGAAAATTATTTTATTCGAATTTCAGCTACAAATACCTCCAATTTATTCATTTGAGTTCCTGTGAATTTGGTCATTTCCTTACTAATATTATTAATTACCTCATTACCATTAATTAAAAGACTATACTGTATAAAAATTATATTTAGATGGCACTTACCGTTATTTATTTTATATCAACGTCTTGAACAACTACAAAAAACATAAAAAGACACAGAAAAACACTAAAAATGTTGGCGAAGAAAGTATCTGATGACCAAAACAAACATTGATTCGAGACAATGTTAGAGCTATCGATCGATAGCGATCGATAAACACACGCGGTGCGTCGAGTGTCCAGCAAGAGTTGGGACGGACGAAGTTAGGTGGAATGCGAGAACTGAAAGTGTCGCAGCTTCAACTGTCACAGAGGCTACTGTACACATCTATCGTTATTACTGTGAATGAGTGATTGATAATTTGTTTTGCCCGATAGCGCTGATTCTAAACGAAAGATGTAAAAGCAACTTTTTTTCCTCTACGAACAAAGTCAAATGGCAACCTCATGCTCTTATAAAAAACAGTATTTCATATAACGAGGGAAGTAAGTCTATCTGCACTAACAAACTTGGTTCGATGCTTAAAGTGCAGGCATGGTAGTATTGAAGAGAATCTTTGATGTGAGCTTGCGCGGAGATTGCCCTTACGATCGAAAGATGTAAACTCAACTTTCTTACCGCTCTACAGGCATAGTTGAGTGGCAACTTCACGCAACTGTGGAATAATAGTATATTTTCGGCGTAACGGGGGAGGTCCGTTGGTTGTTAGTAACAAACGTTAAGTTTAATGCACAACGTGCAGGCGCGCCGTAACAGAGTGCATCAAACTTCCAAGGGCTAGTAAAGACCCATACTTCAAGCTTTTTACATTATATTTTATTTTACATATGCATGCAAGGTAACAATTATGTCAGGAGAGCGGAAAGAAACTTCATGTTTGGAATCTGCGTACGTCAATATTGAATGGAATTGCGCGAAGATTGCTTTGACGCTCGTAGGGGAATTTTTATGCTGCTGAAAACGGGAGCTGGTTTTACGGCCAGAAGATTGAGTTTCTAGGTCTAATTTTTTGCATACGTATAATGCGTTAATATCTCACTGATCTCTCGACTCCGGTTTTGGGTCAAACTGTTTTAATTTTCTTTGGAAATTGAAAAGGTAGATTTTAGCGCGCCTTGCAAAAGGCAGCTGCTCGTGTCGTGGGTAGTTTCGTGTTGGTGTGCATGGAGCTCAGCAAATTTGATGGAGAATTTCAATCTATATAGTTCTTTGTCTCGTATTATGTGGCCAGGCCTATTCTTACGAGCAGAAAGAATAATGCATTCGGGAATCATGTTCATGAATCAAGAAGTAATTGAAATATCGGTTGATTGAATGTTAATTCCATTTCATTGGAAAATCAATACATCATAGCGAAAACGCATTTGCCGTATTGATCTAAATATTTACCTAATTCTTCTCATAAATAGGAATGGTTGAACAATATGTAAGAGTTGGGTCACAGCGGTTTAAATGCAAACGATCTTTAGGAAACCTTTTTTGTAACCTGTTTCTGAATAACCCTGGGAAATCTCTAAGTGAATAGAGCAAAAACTCTCTAACAGCAATTAAAAATACTGGAAAATATGAAGGAATCTTTTTGTAGTTCTTTTCAAGGAGAACACTTTTTACTCTGAACTTTCTCCAGTATCTAGGATCCTTTTCGTCGAGAAAACAACATTTATCATTATCGTAAAAATAGCATATTTACATAGCGTGCAAAAAATTGCTTCAGACCACTGTTCTGTTGACATCAGAATTTCGCCTTCAATCATTGAAAATTTTCTGAGATAAAGAATGCTGGCTCAAGATCATCTCAGGGTACCACCAACTACCTGAAGGCTCATTCGACCCTTCCCATTGTCATCTGCCAGCGTT
>WSXT02105712.1:0-11321 GCA_011762715.2 Neuroterus valhalla
CAGTGGTTGTAACATTCTTGGCTCTTTGAGGGTGCGTTGGGGGGGGGTCGGTGGTTCCGAAGAAGGTAGAGTGTTGATATCTCCACATAATTTTTTCAGCTGCCAATTATCCAATTTCCAACTGTAAAATTTTAGGTACGGAAGTAAGCACATTTTTTAATGATTGTTTTCTTTCTCAGGGGTTAACTTGGAATGTGTTCCGTTAGTCCGAGGGGGGGTGAAACTTTTCAAAAGACCTCCGAAGATAAAATGGAAGAGCTATTTCGAAAATAAAATTTTAGTTCCCGCGCACAATTTTTTTTTTTTCTTCGAAATCCGTTTTTTATTCTCAAACGTTGGGAACTTTAGCCAGGTCATCTTCTTTTCTATGAATTGTGGAAAAAATATGAATAGAGTGTGATTCGAACTTTTTCTATCATTCTTCTCCGGTAAACATGATAATTTTTGTAGACATAACTTTATTCCATATATGTTTTCTCTTCTCATTGTTATACGGAAAAAGAGATCAAGGTTTTCACGCGGGTCTTATTAGGGTTTGCGTAAGTGGAAGTGTAAGTAGATATGGGAATATATATCACAGTTAGGTACACATGCAACGTTATTCGCACAGACTCCTTTTCCTCCATCAGAATAATAATGCTCACAATGTCTTATCTGTAGATCTTTCTAGACCAAACACGGCACTATTAAGCCGTTATACAAGCGCTGTCTTCAGCGAAATCTATGACTTGCAAACCTACATTTCTTCCTTTCAAATGAAGAAATAGAATCATGATTTGGAGGCCTAAAATGTGAAAGAGTTCAAATTTCGATGCCATACCCTATTTAGTGATTGAGATCGGGGTTTATTGTGGCCTTGCACAGTTTTCCCTACTTCTGGTCGGGCGCTGATCCGGAAAAATGGAGAGGGATGGACTAGTCCTGTAACGCTGTTCTAGACTGTCTCTTTCAAGGACTCCTAACGAGGCACTTACAAGAGTACCTGACTATCGCCTGACTTTTATGACATTCAAATGACCGGGAATTCAATTTGAAAACCGGGAAATTGCTTGACTTAACTTAGAAAATTCAAAATTTTACCATAAAAATACGAAAAATGACCGCTTTCTTTTTATAAATTGAAAAGACATCTTATCCTTTGACTTGAAGAATGTAACGTTCCTTTAGTCTGATTCTGACAATTTTCAAATATATCTATACTCCATGTTGCTCTGTGAGATTTTTTTTAACTGACTCAAGTGTGAAAAACAAATTGATGATAGCCCAAACATACAGAGAGAGTCATATCCTCAATTTACAAAAAAAAAATAATGTATTTATCACGTTTCATTTGCTTTCTCTTCACTTATCTGCCTCGAGACAGGGAATTCCAAAAAATAATTATAGTTTTTATTTCAGGGAAGGGAGTTTCAGTAGAGACATATAATTTCACTTGGAACAGGGAATCTTTTACATGGAACGGGAATTTTTCAAAGTATTCTTTTAGCGTCAAAATGAAGGTTTCACAGTCTTGCCCTTTAATTTCTATACGTTTATTCTGCCATCTTAAATTTTTTTTTTTTTTTTTTTTTTGTTACCTCGCATAATTTTTATTTTTCAACAAAAATGGTAGAAAACAAAGTTGTCAAGCATTGTATTCCCCACATTTTTTATTTAAAAAATTTTGCTAACATGGGGGCAGTTGCTCAATTTTTCGGCGATTTGCATAAAAAATAAGTGCCATATTTAAATGGCGAAGTTGTAGAACATGAAATTTCCAATAACTTTCGTATCAAAAAGTTTTTTATACGTTATATAAAAAAAAATTATATGTAATTATACATCGATATCGGCATTAAATATTATTAATTCGGAAAAATTGTTCGAATAAAAAATGTGGATAATACGATTCTTCACAACTTTTTTCTCTACCATTTTTGTCGCGAAATGAAAATTAGGCGAGATAACCAAAAAAAAAACTAAAATTCAAGATGGCGAATTTAGCGTACACAAATGTAAGGGCAAGACTGAAAACTCCAGTCTGACGCTAAAAGAAAACTTTCTACGTCAAAAAATCGGACCCCGAAATTTTTTCTATTTACAGGCATTTTTCGATCTCTGTTGACTGGGCTAAGTACTTCGAATGAGAAACATTTCTAAATTATAATAGAAAACTTTTTCACCTTGTTCATTGCGAATTCATCTTGTTTTAGTTAAAAAATCAACTACTTAGTTGAAAGTTAAATCATTATGTTGGAATACACTTTTTTGGTTAAGGTGTATTATTTCAATTTAAAATCCACCTCTGATTGAAAATGTAACTAATTTGTTAAGAATCAGTTCATCCGTTTTTAGTGAAGATCCGAGTATTTACTTAAACATTGGTTTTTTAATTTAAAATTGAACTATTTCTTTGAGAATTTGTTTCCTTCGTTGAAAATTCGCCTCTTTTGTAGAAATCAATCTTTATGGTTGATAATTCAGCTTTTTCGCATAAAATAAATTTATTTCAGTTGAATATTTATCGTTTTAACTGAGACTTCATCAGTTTGGTTTAAAATTAATTTCTCTAACTGGAAACTTAACTATTTCATCCTCAGTAGAAAACAATTTTTTCTAGTTCTAAATTCAACTATTTGGATGAAAAATTGTCTTAATGGATTGATTAATTATTTTATTTTTAGTATAAAGTTATCTTTTTGTCCGAGAGTTACTTTTCTTGTTTGAATTGAAAATTCGATTATTTTGCTGCTAATTCACATACTTTGTTGAAAAAAATGTATTTTTTGGTATGAAATTATCTCTTTTCTTCGAAAGTTACTTTTCTTCTTCGAAAATTCTACTTTACAGTTAACAATCCAAGTTAAACAGTTAAATATTTTTCATATCAGTCGAAAATTCATCTGGTTGAAAACTCTCATGGTCTATAATTAATTTTCAAGCCAAAAATGTTACTATTCTATTTTTGATTGAAAATGATTATATTATTATAGTTCGAAATTCTACCATTTTGTTGAAAAATTGTATTTTTTGGTTGAAAATTGATTTTTGGTCAAAATTTCAACTATTCTAGTGAATTCAACTGCTACAGTTAAACATTTACATTTTCTTTTTCAACTGAAAATTCAACTCATTCCAATTGAAAATTCCAAAGTTGTAGGTAAAAATTTATTTGTTTGGTTGAATTCAAAATTTGAGTATTAAAATTCTGGTTGAGAATGATTTATCTTTTTTACTAAAAATTAATTCATATTTTTGAAAATTTAACTCTTTCAGTTGATGATTTTTTTTTTAGTTGAAAGCTCGTATTTTTGGTATGAAATTGGGTTTTCAAACTAAATGTTACTGTTCCATTTTTGGTTCGGAAGAATTATTTTTTCAGTTCAAAACCCCACTATTTTGTTCAAACATTGTATTTTTTGGTAGAAAATGAATCTTTCTGTTTGACAATTAATATCCTCGTTCGAATATTCACCTTCATGGTTGAAAATTGAAGTGCTCTAGTTAAATATTGATCATTTTAGTTGCAAATTCATTTTCTTGGTTTGCAATTTAAACTGTTCCAGTTGAAGAATCATAATGTTATTCGAAAATTCTTTACTTTGGTTTAAAAATGAACTATTTTGTTAGAATTCCATTCTTTTTTTGTTATCGCAGATTGATTTTTCCAATCGCGAGGTTTAACTGTTCCAACTTTTCTTAAAAAATGATATTTTTTCGTAGTAAATTTGATTATTTTTTTCAAAATTAATTAATTTTGCAATTCTTGAACTTTTGTGTTTGCGTTTTTCGACATATATAAATATGTTACTTTTAGTTCCTCGGGAAAATTGAAAAACTTGACCGGGAAAAACCGGGAAATGACCGGGAATTTGAAATTGTCTGCCATATCACCACCCTGATGTTCCCGCTTAGAGAATGAAGTTTCTACTGATAGCAATCAATTTTCAAATCAAAAACACGAATTTTCATTGGAATAGTTTAATTTTTAATCAAAAAAGATTCCTTTGTAAAGTCAGAAAAAAAATCATGAACAAATTCTGAAATTTCCATGCGAAAGAGATTATCGTTCAATCACAGAAAACAATTTTTGATCAAAAGAAGGTAATATTGCAGAATTATTATTATTTGCAATTTTTATTGTTTCACGTGTATAAATGGTCTTAAAAACAGAAATCTGTCGGGGGAAGCAAAAAATCATTATTTTTGTATATTTTTCACTCAAAAAAAGTGTTATTATTTCGGGGTTAAATTAAACAAAAAATGGTATTTTGTCGATATTAATATCGATGTGACCACACTTTCTCCAAAATTTACCCTCCGAAAAAATGATACTTTATTTGATAAAACATGTATAAAACAATAACTTGCTTGCTTACTCCGACGGATTCTTGTTTTTTATGATAAATTAAAGTTATTGAAATAAGAATTGCAAGTCAAAGTTTGAAATTCTGAAAAGCCGTGATTCTGCAGTTTATTACCTAAATAACATCCACTTTGATCCAAACAGTTCTATGCTCAACAATGGATCAATGAAATTTCTAGTTGGGAAAATGATTTTCATCCACAAAAGAAAACAAATATTGTACAAAATATTGCAATTTTAAACCAATAATGATCAGTTTTCAACAACGAAAAAAGTAATTGAGTTCTAATTTTAAAAAGTCATCTTCAACCAAAAGAAAAAAAACAATTATTTCCAAGAAAAAAATTCAATTTTTATCCGGCAAAGATTGATTATCAACAAAACAGTTGCAACTTTAACTGAAAAAGATCTAAATGCAGAAAGTGGTAAAAGCGGCTGAAAAATGATTCAAAAGTGATGAATTCTTAACGAAAAAAAATTTATCGGTCAAGAACACAAATTTCAACCGAATTTTAGATTTTTTTTAAAAAAGACGTAAAATTTCCAGTACAAATAAATGAATTTCTATAAAATTGATTCTTTCCTAACAATAGAGATAAGTTTTATTAAAGAATTTTGACTTTCAACAGAGCAGTTGAATTTTCAATCGAATGGATAAAATTTCTATCAAAAGAGGAGAACTTCCTTCAAAACTACTAAACTTTCAACAAAAAATTAGGAATTTTTAGCAAAAAAGGTACTTTCCGATTAAAAGGTTAATCTTTTTACCAAAATACTTAAACTTTTAGCAAAAGAGATGAATTTTCCTCAAAATAGTTGGGTTTTTAATCCAAAAATATTGATTTCCAACCAAAAAGGTAATATTTAAGCAAATTGTTAAACTTTCAAACAAGCAAATTTTTTTTTAACAGAGGAGTTGAATTCTCAACTGAAACAAAATTTCCAGAAGAAGAGAAGCAATATCAACCATAAAGTCAAATTTTCAACCCTTAAATATTAATTTCCAAACAAAAAAGATTATTTCCTACAAAATAGATAAATTTGGAATAGAATGGTTCAACTTTCAACAAGCCAGTTAAATTTCCAATCAAAAATGCCTTTTTAGTCTAGAAAAAAACAAATTTTACACAAATTATTGGATTTTCAACCAAAAAATATTTTTGGGCAAGAAGGCATTACAACTGCATTGTTGTATTACCAAGCCAAAAAGACGAATTTTCTAAAAAAACAGTTGAACCTTCAACCCAAAATTATGATTTTTTTGGCAAAAAGTTCCTATTCAAACAATAGACGTATTTTCCACAAAACAGTTTAATTTTCAGCCTAAAAATGTTGATTTTCAACAAAAGAGCTCAATTGAAAATTCACCTTCTGGTAGAAAAGTAATTTTTTCGTTGAATACTTACTTTCCTGGTTGAAAATATAACTGTCCTCTTAAGGATGTACTCTTCCTACAGTCAATCTCAAAATTCGATAATCTTTATAATGATTTATAAAATTGACCAAAATACATCTATTAATAATTGCTGAGTATTCTGAAGGAAGCTTCTAGATTATCTGCAATTCTATTTGAGTAGGTTTTATTGAAAAAATTAATTTGGAAATCATAATTATTGTTATTGTTATAAACAATGGAAGTTCAAATTTCTTATATTTCGCATCAATCATAAGTAGGTATATTTTGGTCAATTTCACAAATCATTATATAGATTCTCGAATTTTAAGATTGACTGTGTGTATATCCTTAAAGATACGTCTTTTTCCTCAAATACTCAACTATTTATTTGAAAATGCAACTGTATTCCGTTGAAGTTCAATTTATTTTGTTCAAAAACTCGAGTTGAAGTTATTTGTTGATTGAAAATCAATTTCTTTGGTTATAAATCATCTTTCTTGGTTAGAAAAGAGCTTTTTCGTTTCCAATTTTTTATCGAAAAAACTCAAGTGTTCTGGTGAAAGTTTCTTCTTTTTAAAAAAAAAAATCCTCTTTTGGTGGTTCAGAATTGCAATATTTTGTTTAAAACGCAATACATTTTAGTCTGAAATCACATTTGAAATAATTTACAATGCAATATATTTTATCTTAGAGTTCCTAAATGTTAAATTTTCCCCAAAATTTATACGTAAAAGCTTATAGTTCTGGATAATAATTATTATAGAAGCTTAAAAATCATCCAGGAAAAAATGTAATTTTTAACCGTGAAAACCGAGAAATAGCCTGTTATTTTTGTTTCGGAGTTTGAGTGGCCCACTTTTATTCGTAAAAAAGTGTATGTCATGAAATGCAAACTTTTCCCGCTGCAATAAACCGGGAACAAAAACGATCCGCTTGTATTGCTATTGCAAGAGATTGCAAAGCAAGCCTATAATACCTAAAAAAAGTCGTAAAAAGTAAAAACGTCGCACTAGATTGTAAAATGATTAATTTTTCCAACTACGCCTATAACTATTCTGAAACCTAAGTCAAGACTAGATAAAAACTTATAGAAAGTATTCACGAAAGTGTTCCAATTTTTATGTACGTTTATAATAATCCTTATACATTTGAAGTGCACTTGTTATAAATAAATGGGTAACATATGATAAAATAATTTTCTTTGAAGCGATAATTGCAACGAGCAGGAAAGCAGAAAAAGTTACAACGAGTTTTCCTTGCTAAACATTTCTCTAAAGAGAAATGGAGGAAGAAATCATCCATTAGTTTCACTTGACGAGTGATAAATAGTAATTTTGAAATTAGAAGATAAGATATTCTGAACAGTGTACGATCATAAAGTTTCGAAACTGTGCCTCATAAAATTGGAAGGAAAGGCCTCCTATGATACAAAAAACATCAAACCATAATGTTGAACAATTTTTTTCTGTTCCCTGAGAAATCTAACGATTTACTTTTCTTAAGTTCCGGGACAATTTTTAAACGGCGGAAGTGTAACCGTCATGGTTATATCAGCAGATGGCCACTGACCGGGAATCCCGGGAAAACTGGGAATTAGCCTGATATTTTAAACACAGGGGAAAAGTCGGAAATTAGAGGGAATTTTTTTCGGATTTGTTTCCACTTTTTCAATTACTATACTAACTATTTCCGTTTAAATATCGAGGATCGGTTTATATTCAAGATTTTAAAGTTTATTTTTCCTCTAGAAAACGAATGGATGACAGATTTTGTAAGTTAAATGAACATGAATAAATGCAAATAATCGAAATAATAGTCTCATAATTTAGGAATACCCTAAATGTATAGAGCAGTTAGTATGTGCTGGGTGACAAGAACCAATATATTTTTGGTTCAGGATCCACCTCTGTTGGTTAAAAATTGTACTTTTTTGTGAAAAATCGAATTATTTTGTTGATTGTTGACAATTCAACTTATTCATTGAAAAGTTATCTTTCTGGTCAAATATTAAACGGGTTTTTGAATATTTATCTTTTTGGATGGAAAATCTGTCCTTTCGGATTTCAAATTCATCTTGTGAGAGAAAGGTGATCTTTTTTTATTGAAAATCCATCCTTTATTGTTGAAAGTAAAATTTTTCAAATAAAAAGTAAACTATCATATTTCTGTGCGACAATATTTATCACTTTCGATTAAAAATCGTACCATTTGGTGTAAAATGTTAGTGTTTTGTTGATAATTCTACTATCCTGTCAAAAATTCATCGTTTTTGGATAAAAATTCGTCTTGTTCGGTTCAAAATTGATTTCTTTATGTTAAACATTTATCTTTTTAGGTATAAAATCCGTTCTTTTAGATATGTTCATCTTTTGTTATAAAAGTTATCTTTTTCATGTACAATTTAAGTTGTTATGGTTGAAAGTTAATTCTTTCCAATGAAAGAGTCTACTTTCATATTTATGTTCAAGATTTCATCATACGTACCTAATTGAAAATTTTACTATTTAGTGAAAAATGTCATCATTTTGTTGAAAAATTGTCTTTTTTGGTTAAAAAATATCTCTAGTTATTAACAGTTGATTTTTTGTATTAATAATTTTACTTGCATATTTTGGATCAAGAATCTATTTCTTTCGATCAAAAACATATTTTCGGGTTGAAAACTCGAATATTTTGTTAAAAACACATATTTTTTGGTTGCGGGCAATTCATTAAATTTGAAAAGTCTGCCATTCTAATTTGAGTTAGTAATTAATTTCTTTTGGGTGATAATTCTACTTTTTGGTGAAAAATTAAATTATTTGGACGACATTCCAACTGCTTGGTTTAAAAGTAATCTTTCTCGGCCAGGAGTTCACCCTTTTTTGTTAAACATACATCTTTTTCGTTAGAAAATCCGTCCTTTTGGATTCGAAGTTTATGTTTATTCTCTTGGGAGAAAAGTCATTTTTTCTTTCAAAATTTATCCTTTGTTGTTAAAAGTAATGTTTTTTAATTGAAAAGTAAATTACCATATTTTTGTGCAAGAATTTACCTCTTTGGATTCCAAATTGTACTATTTGGTGGAAAATGTTGTTTCTTTGTTGATAATTCCACCATTCTGTCTTCTGTCTGATTGAAAACTTTACTAGTTAGTGGAAAACATCATCATTTTGTTGCAAAATCACCTTTTTTGGGTTGAAAAACGATCCTTAATTGTTGACATGTGATTTTTTTGTATTTATAATTCTACTTGCAGATTTTGAATCAAGAATCTATCTCTTTCGTTCTAAAATATATTTTCGGGTTGAAAACTTGGTTATTTTGTTAAAAACACATCTTTCTTGGTTGACGGTCAATTCTGTAAGTTTGAAAAGCCTGTTATCATAATTCGAGTTGGAAATTAATTTCTTTTGGGTAAAATTCTACTTTTTGGGGAAGAATTTAATTATTTGGTCGACATTACAACTGCTTGGTTTACAAGTAATCTTTCTTGCTCAGAAATTCAACTTTTTTTGTTGAAAGTAATCCTTTATAATTAAAAAGTAAACTATCATATTTTCGGGTCAGAATTGATTCATTTGTTGAAAAATTGGGCTTTTTGGTGGAAAATTTCTCTTTTTGTTGGTAATTCCACTATTTTTCAAAAAGTAATCTTTTTGGTTAGATAATTGGTCCATAATTGGATAATTTCGTTAAAAACTCATCTTTTTTCGGTTGAAAAATTGTCTTTCATGTTTGAAGATTTTTATTTTTTTGAAAAATTCTAAAATTTTGTTTATATTCCAACAATTCAGTTTTTTCATCAAAAAGTCATATTTTTGGGTTGGAAATCCAACTTTATGTTATAAACTCATGTTTCACGATCGGAAATTAACTCTTTTTAATTAAAAAGTCTATAATCAGATTTTTGGTCCAGAATTATTTTGCCTTGGTTGAAAATTAATCTTTTTCGTCTGACAGTTGATTCTTTTGGATAAATAATTATACTTTTATATTTTGGATAGAGAATTTATTTCTTTTGTTCGAAAATTTTAACGTTGGGTAGAAAATAACATTATTTTGTGGAAAACACATGTTTTTTGTTTGAAGTTGATTCTGTTAATTTGTAAAGTCACATATAATACTGAGTTTTAAATTAATCCCTTTTGGGTAATAATTATAACTTTTGGTGAAAAATTTAAATATTCACTTGACATTCCAATTATTAGGTTAAAAAAATCATTTTTATCTTAGTCGGGAATTCAACTATTTTGATAAAAATTCATTGTTTTGATTAGTACCTCCGTTATTTTGGATTGAAAATTCAACTTTTGGTGGAAGGATCATTTTTATTCCCGAAGTTCGAATATATGCTTAAAGCTTGTACAATAGCGTTATTCAGAGAGATTAATTTACCAATTATTTTTCTACTGTCCTTGAAAAATTGCCCTGTTTTCACTGTTTTCAGAGCACTTTGGTCTGTAAAATCTCAAATCACATTAAACAAAAATTCAAATTATACAATATAATTATTATTATAGATTCTTCAAAATCAAAGGTTCTTCAAAATCAACTGGAAAAAAATTTATTTTTGACTGAGAAATAACCTAGAATTTTCGCTTGAAGTTTGACTGGCCACTCTGTTATAATTCATTTATAAATTCTCAACTCTTAGTAGTTTCTTACTAATTTGAGCAAAAAATTATCAGCATAAAAGTTCAATTCCAGTAACATCTATAACGCAACCTAGCCCAAGTTTCGAGACTGACAACAAGTTGAGCAATTAACTCCAAGGAACCGAAACTTTTGAGATAAATGCTCGGATAAACGTGCACAATTAGTAGGCGCGTAGGGCAGATGTTCGCCTCTGAAAACCCGCATGTGTTACTTAAACGCGCATGCAATAACACATTCAAGACCAATGGCACATCTGTGTAAACATAAATATTCAAGTTAGAAAAAAAATTCCTTGAAACGAATGTTTTATTTTTAAGGCCATGTTGTAAAACCCTGATTTCTACCTTACCGGCATTTTTTCCAAGCTGCACACGCCCACGCAAGAAGAGATATTCGATTTGCAAATTTGGGAAATCAAATCAAATTAGCCAGGGAAATTTTCTGATTTCATGTTTTTTTTCTTTTGCCTACTGCTTATGATAGATTAAAAGCTACACTATTGCAGCAACTTTTAATGTTCATCAAACAGTAAACCAAACAAAATTATATTAAATAAAAAAATAATAGGTGAAACTTCCTTGTTGAAAACTCTTTGATTAAAAATCGACAAAAATGATTTTATATTAACATTATTGAATTTTAATAAGAATGATCAAATTTACAATCAATAGTAGTTGGATTTTTGACTAGAGAAATCAATTTTCTTATTATTTTTTAGGAAAAAATATCACAAGATGAATTTTGAACCAAAAAGTGAACAGTTACATTAGATTAGATTAGATTTATTACTCCATGTATACCCTTTTCGGGTTTTTTCATATCTATATTCCCCTCTCCCACAGGAGATCGTCAGGCAGTTAACCCATCAACTCAAATCCCTTCCCGAAATCCTCAATAACCCCAACTCTCATAATAAGCCTCGAAGCAATGCCTGACGTACTC
>WSXT02105723.1:0-11320 GCA_011762715.2 Neuroterus valhalla
GTTTATGGGTTGAGGGGGTGTTCTGGTCTTTTTTTTTTTTAATAAATTTTTTTTTTTTTAATAAATGAAAGGTATAAATGTCTAGAATATGTGTGCAAAAGGATTCTTTAATCCGGAACATATTTTTCGAATTGAAGCCTCTCCAATGTAGGTACTCTTGAAACGTGCTTTTGAGACTTAAAAGTTTAAAGGTGTTTCTCTCGAAACCACTTTTTTCAAGCTCTCGTCAAGCCTAACTCTAGATCCACTGATCAAATTTGCTTCTACTAAAGTTTTCCTGGAAGAGTATGATTTTTTGTATGACTTCAACCTAAAATGGGTATAAACAGTTGTTGAATGATTATTGTTTAACAAGATTGAATTTGCAAAAAGTGAGTAAACATTGAATTTTTGTTCAGATAGCCATAAATTGGATAATTTTACATAAATTCCATTGAAAACAGGTTAGAGTCGTGGGGAATTTCATAAATTGTACGAAACAATGATTTATTTTGATTTCGGTTCACTACAAGAGGCTGTAGACTTGACACGAGCAGACGATGTCTCGCCGGGAGAGGTTCACGAGAGCCGCCATTTTAAGGCCGCCATATCGAATTTTGTGAAAACAAAATTGTTCTGCCTTCTAGCAACAAGACCTAATAAAACAATCAAAACCGAAAGTTTCTAAGTCTTTCCATTATCCCATAATAAGTTATCAAACTTTGCTTCATTTTTGGCTAAAAGGACCAGAACCTCCCCTTACGGGTCTATAAGTTTACTGGTAATGGGTTTAGGGTTCACTGTTTTAGGGTTCATGGGTTTAGGGTTTATGGGTTTAGGGTTCATGGGTTTAGGGTTCATGGGTTTAGGGTTTATTGGTTTAGGTTTACAGGTTTAGGATTTATGGGTTAAGGGTTTGTGTATTTGGGGTTCATTAGCTTAGGGTTTATTGGCTCAAGTTTCTTTGTTTAAGGGTTTATGGTTTTAGGGTTGATGGGTTTATTGTTTATGGGTTTAGATTCCATGGTATATGGGTTTAGAGTTTGAAGATTTAGGATTCATGGGTTCAGGGGTTTATGGGTTAAGGGTTTATGAACTATGGTCTATGGGCTTAGGGTTTAATGGTTTAGGATTATGGGCTTAGGGTTGATGGGTTAAGGGTTTATTGTGTAGAGGTTTATTGTGTAAGGGTTTATGGCTCTAGGGCTCATGGGTTTAGGGTTTACGGGTTGAGGCTTTTATGGTTTATGGGTTAAGGGTTGAGGGCTTACGGCTTAAGGGTTTATGGGTTAAGGGTTTATGGTCTATGGGCTTAGGGTTTTTGGGTTTACGATTTATGGGTTTGGGGTTTATAATTTCAGTGTTCATGTGTTTAGAATTCAGGGGTTTAGGGTATATGGCCTATGGGTTTAGGGTTTATAGGTTCAGGATTTATAGGTTTAGGATTAATGGGTTTGGGGTTTATTGACTTAGAGTTCATTTTTTGAGGTTTATGGGCTTAGGATCTATGGTCCATGGGTTTAGGGTTTATAGGTTTAGAATTTATAAGTTCAGGGCTTATGCTGCTTTGCATGATTTTTTCAATATGTTGCAAATCTAGAAATAATTGTTAAAACTATTTTTTTAAACAAATTATGTTAAAAAATGTTGCTTCGTGAGTCTTTTTGAAATTCATTTACAAAAATTTGTGGTTAAATTTTGTTTGATTTGGTTAAGATTATCGACCTGTAGGTGGTTTTGAACATTCCGTCTCCAATGTCCGCTCCCAGTAAAATGCTGACGGTCCCCTCACCCCCTTCATTTCTTTTTGCATCTTCGACAACCATTAATTTTCAACTAGAATGATGAATCTTTATGAAAAAAGTGATTTTCAACAAAAGCATTCATCATTCAACCAGAAAATCGCATTCTGGACCAATAAGATAAATTTTTGACCAAGAAGATAATAGAAAACAATAATGTGTTTGTATACAACATTTGGTCGAAAATTTAGAAAAAAAAAATCACAATAATTCACGTTTGTATACATTTGGTTGAAAATTTTGAAATTTGTTCTTCTATTTTGAACAAAGTAAAGTTCCGCGATTTCCATTTAAATGTTGCATACAAACCTAAATGATTGTTGTCTAAGAATTTTCCAAATTTTTAACTCGATATCTTATTGAATGCGGACGTGCGTTGTTGGAAAAAAATCTAAAACTGGGCTCATGTGACTCGTGTACCTGTGACATTGGCCAAAAATGAAACAAACTTTCAACACATTATCCAAATTTTCAACGGTAGAGAAAAATCTTCTGCCAAAAAAATGCATTTTTTTGACTAGTTAAACATCCAATCAAATAGTTGAATTTTTGACCAAACAAGAAGAGTTTCTAACAAATTAGTTGCGTCTTCAAAAAATAATTAATTTTTCAATCAAACAGTTTAATTTTCAAGCAAACGATATGAGTTCCAAACGAAAAATTTTTAAGTGGACGTTTTTATTGTTGAATTTTCACTTCAGACGCGCGTAGTTTCCATACGCACATTTTCTGGAACGATGTTCCTTACAGAGCATCCATAAATTACGTAACACATTTGAGGGTGGGTGGGGCGGTCTATTTTAGTGTTACGCAATGACGAAAAACTACAGGGAAAATTGACGAAAAGCGTTACATAGGGGTTAGGGGGGATATTGCCGGGATGTTGCGTTACGTAATTTATGGATGCTCCCTTATGGCGCGTCGCACTACACACACTTGGCGGATGGGTGCTAGGCGAATGAAAAGGCGTGAACAAGTATATGACCTCGTGAATTTGATATAGTATGTTACAGCCATGCGTTTACTGAATAGTACGCCCATGGCTCTTTGGTTTCGTCGTCTCCCGAGGAAGGGGATACTTTGACAGAGAGAGAGAGAGCGCGAAGATGGCGTTCTCTCTCGCGCTCATCTGATTCGTTTCATTGTTTCAAACTCGTGCACGTCGTTATTAACCTCCCTTTAATATCTATGCAACTGCACAGCACGTCCATGGCCGTTCGGTTGCTTGTTTTCCGTCAGCGGCAGGCTCTGGTTACTCATATAGGCGACCTTGCAGCATTTTAAGTATGATCGCGCTCGGAGTATATGCTCGGTATTTGATTCCGTGACTTTGTTCCAACCAGGTGTCCCAGAGACGCCTCACGTATTTTAGAGTTATATGAGAGTAAGCCATTCGTCGTTTTGTGGTAAATCCAAAAGCCAATGCGTCGTTTCGTAAAAGATTCAAAACTCGATCCGTTGTATAATTTACAAAACAATAATTTCTGAGTCCCAACTTCCTATAGCAAAAAAAAAGCTGTCGCACCATAAGTATAAAATGCAATTTTTCTAAAATTTCGACAATTACAAGGATCAATAATAAGTCAAAGAGTATATGCACCTCAAATAAATATCACTTTCGTCTTTATACTCTAATATTTGAGAATTGTGAAAGTGTCAGATCGTCGCCACCTTATCAGCACTAATGGGTTTTAAATGTACTTTCCGGAAATCAGTGAAAGTGCATTGGTAATCAAATGATTTCGGTTGCTCTATGTATTGCCAACCACAGTGTATTTATTCGTATTATTTGATAAGAACGAACTGAAAGCTAATAACTCTGAACATGAAGATTATACAATTAACATTTGCCTTCAAGCAATAAATTATAATAATTTCACCATTTTTTACAAAGTAGATCAAATGTCAAAGATCAAATATTTCCGTTACAAAATATTAAACTTTCTAGAATCAATAATGAATACCGTGCGATCATCAAAGAGTCGACTAACAATAACCATAAGTGCTATTTGATGCTTTTATAGAGTTTATAGCGAACAAAGTGTAATTTTCCCCCAGGTGAGTTTTATGATTATTATATTGCCTCGAATGATGCTTTTACGACCCCGGCAACAAGATCAGTGTTTCGGAGAGCTTTTATAGACTCAGGCGTTTTATGTCTCGGACATACTCACCACTCTTTAGAAAAACCGCAAACTATTGACAAATTTGGGATCTCATTTCTCGGGACTGAGGGGAGCTTTTTGAGTGGACCGCGATTATATTTCTGCTATACGATCTTCCAAACGACGTACCCTCGAATATTAAAATCATGTGCTTGAAACCATGGCTACGCCCCAAGCGCGCATCAATAACCCCGTAAGTGTACACTGTATAGCAAAGTACATAGACGAATGCCCAATAAGTACTCCATAAGCAGACACACAGGAGATTTTTCACATGCATGAAAACTGCGAAGCAAGGCTATTATAATATACCCACGTACTTGTGATTTGCATTCGCGATTTCAAGACTGACCTGACCTATTGAGAAAGGGTAGTCATTTTTTATGAGTGAACTACTATTATTATGATTCGTTTAAACTCTTCTCTATTTAGGCAATAAGAGTCTTTTCATGTAATTCGTTAATATTTTGATGAATATTTTGTAGTTTATATCTTTTAGGTCTTAGAATTTTTGTTAGCTAAAGGAAGGCTCTACCAAGAATTATTATTCTAAGGCTGATTTTCGGTAATAATAATACAGAACCCCTAGAAAAAGTCCCCCTCCAGCCCTTTCCGAATCCTTGAAACGATTCGCTTTGATATGTTAATGGATTTCAGTACCGCCGAAAAATTCCGACAGAGAGCGCGTCGGTTCTTCAGCCCTGTTTTAACCGAGTTTAACCAAAGGTATTACGTGTTTACATAAGCTCGTATGTAATTATTGCCATAATAATAGTATTAATTTGAAATGTAATAATGTTATAATAATTAAGTGATCAGACTTTTGAATAAATAAGTATCAGTGTTTGAAGTCAGCTCGTATATACACAAAATGGACACGTGTATAGTACCAAACTGTACACTTCCAGCGAGAAAAAAACTTATTGCTTTTCTGTTCCATCCGGAACATATAGACTTTTATAATGGGAAAAAGCAATTCCCAGCGAAGATTATTTCTTACACCTTGGATGGTAGTATGTGGAAAACATTTTTTACACGATGTCATTGTTTGGATGATAGTCGCGGATGCGAGCCATGCAAAGGCTTAGAAATCGGATGGGGCTGTCCCACTCCAATCATTGATGCACGATGATTAATATTTGAACCCTACTCTTTGGCCTAAAACAGGATCGGCGTAATCAAGTTTCATGATGTTTTTTTTTTTTTTGTTTTTTTAGAGCATGAATGTTATTTACTCCGAAGTCATGTTAAAGCAGTACATGTTTGTGCATAATTCCAGTTCACTTGCACGTATCATATATCAATATGAAGTTAGAAAATGAATATACTACGCATATTGGCGTCACAATAAGACTCACAAAAAAATCTTCAATATATAAAAATAACAGTTGCTTTTACACTGAAAAGACACGTACCTTAGGGTGGGCCAAATTTTTTTTTTATTTTTGATATGGCTAGCAAACCGTAGTACGAGGTAGACAAAAGAACTTCTGGAGTTATTATATTGATAATTGATAAAAAATTGTGAATCTATTGCATAATACCAAATCAAGGCTGGAACATTCGTTTCCAACATTGCAATGCCATCGCATGAATTATAACAGACGTTCATCTTGTATTTTGTAGTTTCAAATAAGTTATAATTTTCATTCAGACGGTACTCTTTCGGTACAAAGTGAATATTCACATGTTGAGCTTTTAAGGTTAACTACAAATAATTTTATTTGTTCAGGGCTACTAATAGTGCTCGCAACCTTAAAGCAAAGAAATTACCAAATCCAACTCGTTATCAATTTATCTACCTCGTACCACCTACCACCTTTTATAAAAACACGTAGGATATATATTTCCAATGAAAATTGGGAGAAACAATAAATTAACAAATATGGTTGTAAAAGTTTGACGATTCGAAAGAACTAATGAAAAGATACCCAAAACTCATTTTATTCCTTTAGAAAGTGGAAATCTATCAGCGGACAAAATTTTCTTAGCGGTGTCAAAAGCTTATTTTTCAAAATTTTGTTCGAAGAATAGCAAGTAAGCAGTAACAATGTTGATTTGAAAACCCATTTTCAATATTAATAATCACGAAGAAATACAATTCAACATTTGCTTTAAAAACCTGTGACCTCCTATTATTCAGTTCGTACTCGTATCCACCTCGTACTCCTTTCCCCTATACTTTCTGAAGACTAAAACATCAGAAACAGTTATCTTCCCGATATAATTCAATGTCGTGTCAAAATTTCCCTTTCGGATCTGTTTTTCATGTACAAATTTATGTATTTTGATGCAACAAATATTTTCGAACAACTTTTATTGTAACAAAAATATTTGTAATGAAATTTTCGCACCGGAATCTACAAGCGAAAATTATCATTTCATTCATCTTCAAATATTACATATTCAAACGATGGAATTTCTCGCGATACACCAATTGGTCTGTGACGAGAAAATATTATTTTGTACTATTTATTTTTATCTTCAAAACTTTGATTTTGAAATCTATGTAACTTAATCATAAGAATATCTTTTCGCAACGAAAACATTGTTGCTCGACATTATTGGACACCTTATTCACATTAGAATAGATAAATTGGTACAGGAAAAACTTATTCGATGAAGAAATGGTGACGCGATGTTGATATATATATAATATACAACCTGGCCCCACGTTGGGCGCCAGGTTACCCAGGAGGATCCTGTGGTGGTTGTTCAAGCAATGTTTCATATATATAAATTACTGTTTGCAAAGTTTCAAATTTCAAAATATTTCTATTCGCTTAAGACATTGTCCTCCCAATGCGGAAAAAAATCATGAGAACTCATTTTGATATGTAAGAAGATATTCTTGTTAGCCATCATACCCTAATGTTTATACTTACTTTATCTCTTATAAAATTAGTCTTCGAGAATTAGAATCTTCTAATATTTTTGAAAATTTTTAAACTATTATAAAATCTTTGACTACTGATTCACAACACAATATGTATGATTATTATAATTATTATCATAATCAAGCGGAGAACATTTGTTTTGAAATATGAAGTTCCTCGTCATTCCGGAATTTGGGAAAAGTAATAATCAAATATTTATCCTAGTTTTTCTTCTTCCCTAGCCCTGCTAATTTTATCAAACGACTAGACACAGCCTTAAAAATCAACAATACGAATAAAAACCAAGTTTTTTATCATTCAAATGTAGCATCGCACAATTTTGTGACCCCAAAATTATTGATTGTTTTGTTTAATTTGGAGGTATTAAGTTTAAAGTGTTCAATTTGCAAAACATCAGAATTAAAATTCCACTCTTAATTTCTCATTAGAGAAGGGTTCCATTTTTGGGTCATGAATTTTTGAGTTTACCATTTTATAAATTCGAAAACCAAACATGCAAAAACATTGAAGTTTCAAATTTTTCCACATTTTTCTTACTCCGCAGACTGTTAATTCGAAGTTGTATTTTTGAGAAAGATTTGAGATTGGAGCAAAAGAATTCTAACCATGTTTTACTTAAAAGTAGTGAACGATGTTTTCTCTGGCAAATCAGCGACAAAAGTTTATTATGTATTTTTTTGATGCATGCGCATTACCCGCAGGCAGACATAAATTTTTCGCTGATTCAAGTAGCGAATGTTTACTGATTCGCAGCTGCAAATTTAGAGAGCAATAAACACGAAAATAAGAACTATGTAATATACAAAAATATTCGAGATTTAGGATAAAAGTATGCTCGTAGTTATTACCACTGATGAACAAAAACTGTGGACGTATTACTGCGCCCCTATCGCTTTTTACATTCTCATCAGAGAAGGTGATCCCCCCTCCCCCCGTTTTTGTAAAATGTCCATGTTTTGAGACCTCCTGAACCCGAAAAACAGGTTTCTACGAATGTTTATATCTATATGTCTGTCTGCCTGTCCGTCTGTCTGTGAGCACGATAACTTTCGACAAAACTAATCTATTTGATTGGCCTTTGGTACACTCTTCCAGTGTCAAAAACTTAAGGTCAAGTTCGTTAGCCAGCTATTTTGAATCAAAAATAAAAGAGGAGGAGTATTTTGAACATTTTTTTGGACTTCTTTTCCAAGATTTGAAAATTGTGAGTACGGTTCCTTGTAGTAGGTCAAAAATGAAACAATTTATCCTTATGATATTTTTTGATAAAAACAAAATTGTCAGAGTTGTGGCATTTTCAAAATTCAAAAATATAAACGAAAATCAGAATTTTTAGCCAAACAACGGAAGATATGAAAAAAGTATAAAAGAAAAAATGTCTCTTTTTGGAAGCCTTACAAGCTCGACCTCACAACTTTTTGAATTCTCCAAAAAATCGAAAATTCCCATTTCGATTGCACAAAAAATAGTAGGAAATAATCTGTGAGCGCGATAACTTTGGAAAGAATGTTGATATTCGATCGTGCTTTGGCACCCATTTTGAAGGACCAAAAATTCAAGTCGAGTTCGTTAACCAGCTGTTTTGGATTAAAAATCGAAGAGGAGGAGCATTTTGAAAATTTGTTTGGACTTTTTCTTCCAAGACTAAAAAATTTTAAGTACGGTTACTTGTAGTAGGTCAAAAGTGGAACAATTTATCCTTATGATCTTTTTTTTGAAAGAAACAAAATTGTCAGAGTTGCGGCATTTTCAAAATTCAAAAATATAAAAGAAGATGAGAATTTTTAGCCAAACAACGCAAGGTATGGAAAAAAAGTTCTTAGAAAAAAAATGTAACTTTTCGGGCGCTGCAGGATGATCTTTACATTTTTTTGAGTTTTCTCAAAAAATCGAGAATTCAAATTTTAGTCGCACAAACAATAATGAAGAATAGGAAGATTCATTTTTCGGTCAAACTGTGTGAGGTACGGGAAAATATAAATGAACTAAAATTGTGCACCAAGAAAAGATCTACAAATTTGGAAAAATTACCTTTTTGATAGGACAAGTAGTTTTTACTTCAGTTATAAAAAAGCATATAAAAATGAAAGAAATGAATTTTTGGACAATTGACACAAGATTAGTAAAAATCAAATAGACGCAAGTTCTTCGCCAGGAAAATATCTTCATACGTATAATCAACTTTTTTAACAGGATATGCATTTTTCATTTTAATCAGGAGAAGTAACTATAAAAATGAAATAATACAATTTTTGAAAAAATAACTAATGCTAACACAGAAGATTGGTAGAGAAAAGTTGTTCACCTGAAAGATATTTGTAAATTTGTTATAAGTTTTTCCCATTGGAAACCGTTTGGGATAAACTTTTATCGATTGCGCAGCACGAGACACGCGATGAGAATATATTCGTTAAAGCCGGAGAAGCTTTAACGAAAGAGAATTCATACTCATCAGATCAAAGTAGTCGACATTTGGCTTTTGAGTTTCACAAGCTTTTTATCCAACTGTAGGGAGGTACAAAGGCCGAGCTCGTAGCGCGAGGTAAATTCATAACCGAGCGCGGAGAGCGAGGTGAGATTATAATCGAGCGCGAAGCGCGAGATCCGAAAGGTGCACGCCCTAGGCTCTTAACGTGTTCAAATTGAACAATTTCAATCACTCAAACTTTCGATTTTAGGCTATTGAACAGTTTCAAATACGTCAAATATAAAAATATACAATACTGAACGATTTAATATAATTTTGTTCTATTTCAAGCCTTGTTAATTCCTAATTATACAATTTATCATTTTCCTATTTTAAAAAGACTGTGGAACTAGTAGAAATCGTTAAAATTGTTGGAGCCCTAATTTATCAGTGTGAATAGCATCAACCTCAAAATTCAAATGACCGAGTAAATAACGGAAATAAATCAACATTTTTTATGTGCTTCATGACAGTTATATCATTCTTGGCAAGTACTAGGTTCATGTCAAATTTTTCTAAAGAAAAAACTATAAAAATGTCAGCTTTGGAAGATTATTATTATAAATCTTAGGTCATATACTTCCTTTGTATAATAGACTCGAGATTGTTTATTGAAAGCATAATTTACATGAAATGTGAAAGCAACTCCTATAATAAATACGTATTATGTCCTTTGTAATCATTTAGTATTTTACACACCAACATTCCTCCTTTATGAAAGGTTTTTAATGAGCACCTTATTCGCAAAACACAATGAATGTTTTTATCGACTCTTTCTTTACAAAATATATGGCCTCTGCCTATCATATTACAAGGAGGCATTGACCGATTTCTATCGATCAATGGTCATTATCTCGAAAGTTTGTGTTCGTTCACATGAAGACCCACACATTGAAACAACCCGGATGAAGCTACATTTTTCTTAAATCTGTACACATTTCAGGAAACTGTTTAAATAGGGAAGAATATATATGCAGCAACCGATACGCGTAGAAACTTATCAGATATCTTCGGCCGGTTCAATATTGACTCTGGGAGAGTGCCTTAGGGGAAGCCATCTAATTTTCCAGATTTGAGCTCCAATGACGGAATGTAAATACCCGAATTTAAGAAGAAACTATGTACCTTTATTTCAATATCTTATCACTAAGATACGCAGGAAGTAGACAACTTGCTGCTAATTCCAAGATTCACTCTCTCAGTTTAAATAAGTGAAATTTTTACTAATTCAATTAGTAGGCCAGTGATCTACTATCGAATTAGGGGTGGAGTTCCGAAAAGCGCTTACCTCCGATTTCTTTAAAACTTTGTATACCGACGTATTTTGACGCGCTAATCACAAATATGATAGTGAAAATAGGCGCAAATTTGATTTTCATGGTGAAAATCATGAGAAACCCATGAAAATTATGTTTATTTACGTTTATCTCAGTAATAAATGAAAATTTGAGAAGAAGTTCCGGGTAAAAGTTGTAGATCTTCTAAAAATACGTATTTTATGTTTCATATGTTTTTACGCTACGATTGACGGTTTTCGATAAAATAAGGGAAAATGACGGTACAAAGTACAGAGTTGCCTACACGCGGTACCCTTCTCAACGGACAATGGGAGCAGAAAAGCACCCCCATGACTGGTTAAGGAAATAATGTAGGTCACAAACCTTCCCCATTTCCCGAGTCTCTTGGGGGGCGTGAAGGCACCCCTATGACTGGTTATAGAAATAATGTAGGTCACACACCTTCTCCATTTCCCAATTCTCTTGGGGGGAGGGGGGCGTGAAGGCACTTCGATGACTGGCTATAGTAATAATGTAGGTCACACGCCTTCCCTATTTCCCAAGTCTCGTGGGGGGCGTGAAGGTACCCCTATAACTGGTTACAGACATAATGTGGGCCACACACTTTACCCATTTTACAAGCCTCGTGGGGGGCGTGATTGCGCCCCTATGACTGGTTATAGAAATAATGTAGGTCATACACCTTCCCCATTTCCCAAGCCTCGTGGGGGCG
>WSXT02105734.1:0-11320 GCA_011762715.2 Neuroterus valhalla
TTGATGATTGATTGGCGATTGATTGGTGATTGATTGATGATTGATTGATGATTGATTGATGATTGATTGATGATTGACTGATTGTTGATCGATGATTGGTTGATGATAGACTGATGATTGATTGATGATTGATTGATGATTGATTGATGATTGACTGATTGTTGACTGATGAATGATTGATGGTTGTTTGATGATTGATTGATGGTTGACTGATGATTGATTGATGAATAATTATTAATTGATGTTTGTTTGATGATTGACTGATTGTTGACTGATGATTGATTTATGATTGATTGCTGATTGATTGCTGATCGATTGATGATGGGTTCGTGACTGAATGATGATTGATGGAAGATTGTCTGATGATTGAGTGTTAATTGATTGTTGATTGACTGTTGATTGATTCATGATCGATATATGAATAATTTATGATTGAATGGTGATTGATAACGATTGACTGATGATTAGTCGACGATTGATTGATGATGGATTGATGATAGATCGATGATTGATGATGATTGATGGTTGGATTATGTCCTTGTTGATAGTTGATTGATTTATGATTTAACGATTGATGATGGAATGCCGATTGTTTTATGATCAATTGATAGAAATAATAAATTTTACCTTGTTACATAATGTGCTATTTTCAGAAGATTTTTTGAAAATAATCGTACTATCAGACAAAACACAGATAGACGAAAATATGTTCAGGCAATCATACGTGTTCATAGAAAAACCTTTTTTTCTGGATGAAAAGATCTTGCGCAACTTTTAATGACTAGGAATTTGGGCTGCCTCCCTATTCACTGTACCTAGCGTTGTTTCGTGAAGAAATTGAGTTTCAAATTGCCTCAATTGTATTTCCATGGCTGTGACCATGGATTGTGGTATAAGACTGACATACATGTTCATATTCCGAATGAGGAGTACTCAAAACATCGAGGATAGACCAAAAATTGATTGGTCGAAAAATTCTATTTTTAACTATTCTTTCCACTCAGGAAGCCCCACAAGATCGTCGTAGCGAAATTTATTGAATTCTCTTGAAAGATTCAAAATTTTCATTTGTATGGAACAAAGATAATAAGAAGTCAAGGTTTACATTTTTTGGGAAACTTTGCATGACACCAAAAAAGACGATTGAACAAAAATTGTGCATCTGTCTGACGACATCGAAATGGCCAAAGAATGCGAAAAATGTGTACATTTTAGTTTTACAACGTTAAAAATGTAGAAATTTACCTAATAGCAAACACTCAATCAGAATTAGAAAGCATGAATCATAACTTCATTTACAGAACGATAGATTAGATTAGATTAGATTAGATTTATCACTCCATGTATACCCTTTTCGGGTTTTTACATATCAATCGGATCAATATTATATAGCATATACTTCTACTCATTACTCACTACTCCATCATAATATAACGATCTCTCATTCAATTACATTCCCATAACGATACCGTTCGCATTTTCCAATGTCGGGTTTTAAGACGTTTTTCGAACGACAAATTTCAGAAAATGAATAAAGGTATCGAATCCCCTATCAGCCCCGCCCCCTCCTCTCCGAACATCGCAAATGTATAGAAGCTAGAATTAGTAAAAATGACCCCTCTTAAGAAAAATGTTCAAAACTTCTACCCCCTGATGCAACTAATATGATATACGATGCCTACAAAAATAATATAATTTTCACGTGATGAACGATGCTTCCTAATATATGTTAATGAACAACCTTAGCAGTAATTTTGAGTGAACCTAATGAAAAAACTAAGATACGAAAGCATTGATATCTGTGCAGAATTATTATGCAAGGAAAGCTTGGCAATGTTAATCTGGAAATCGTAACAGCGAGTATGTTGACTTTACATATTCTCATCCGCAGGGAAAATAGTTGACGCGTTAATAAATCGTAGTGGAATGAACAATACATGGTTGCGAAATTCGTGGGCTGTTGTACAAGAAACAACCCCTCTCATGTTGGAAATAATGTTCGTCACATCATAATCAGTTACATACGTACAATGAAGTGGCACAGATAAATAGCCACCGCTTATTAATAAAGCTAAGTTGAATAGTTTCATGATATTTTATGATTTCAATGTTTTCTTATCTTTTTTTCATTACCTTCTCTCGCAATTGATGCTAAGATTGTTCATTCACATATATTAAGAAGTTTTGTTTATCACGTAAAAATTACATTATTTTTGTAGGCATCGTCTATCATATTAATTGCATCAGGTTGTGGAAGTTTTGAATATTTTTCATAAGAAGGGTCATTTTCATTAATTATAGCTTTTATACTCTGGCGATATTCGGTGGGGCTAGGGGGGATAGTCCAATTATATCATGCGTGATTTTTATTTTAGTATGAATAAACGGTATTCTTATTATTTGATTAATCAACTAATATCGGTAATGCATCATTTATTTGCTTTTTCATACATAGATATATTTAGAATTATAGGTTTTTATTAGTAATCATAATCATAATCTAAACATAACGTTAAGTATATTGAATTCTTTACTATAATATACTCTTGTGTAGCTATTCTTGTTGTAGAGGTATCGGTAGTCTTTATAAAAAAAAATTAGCACTCATAACTTATCCAAGTTCGTAAGTGTTTAAACACAGAGCACAAACTTTTTAGACTAGAATAATACTGTCTAACTCAGGGTCGTGAAACCTACGAATCACGATTACAAGAAATTTTTTTTCAACATACCTTGAAACTACGCTACGGAATGCATTCAACGAATCAGGGATCCCCCCAAAATAAATGAAGTCGAGTAATCAGCTCACCACCCACTGGCTGCGTTCCGAATTAACGTTAACCTACCTTTATGATCAAATGCAGCTATTATTAGTTCTACTATTCGATACAAGACAGTTCTTTACGTATGAAGTATTTAATTAATTGACATGTGTCGAAAAAAATACTATTGTTGTTGAGAAATTTCATACAAATTTTCAAATAGAATTTTTGTGCAATTAATTTCGTGCAACTGATGCAGGGTTCCTAGGCAGTTGCCTGATCTGCTCAATGGTTTGTATGGCCCTATGCAGAACGAACTGTTTTTATTCGTACTCGAGTTGGGACGGAAAAGAATTCTTCTAGGCATGCACGAGAAGCCTCATAATCGACAAAATTATTTCGTTGAGTCTCGAACCAAAACTTTGCACTACCTTCAAAAGGGCCGGGCACAATATTCAATTTATGTGATTCCAGAATTGGCTCAGTGATGAAGGATTTTTTCAATGTTTCTGGAAATTCCTGTGGATTTCGCGAATCTTCTCAGTTCGAATCTCCAAATCAACTGTCCATTTAAGACTGCAGGGATGATGTTATAATTTTCAATCAAAAGTTTAAGAACTTTTATCCCTAAAATTTATAGTATCTCATGTCCAGGGTTTGAGCGCCAAAATATCTGACCAGCTTTCTTTTTCTTACAAAAATTTTAACGGATCACACCGCAACTCTTTCATTAAACAAATCCGAAATCATTTCGGAGAATAAGCAAGGAGTTTTTCAATAAGTAGTTTAGGAGGATCCGGTCGCACAAATATAAAAACATGTGTTATAAAAATTTTCGCATGAAATTGATAAATGAGAAATAAACTTCGCCATGATGAAATCGGGTGACATGGAGGTAATCCTTAACATGAGCACAATTACAAGCATACATTAATCTACCTATTTTGAGTATCGGAATGCTGAAATTCCACTTAGAATCTATGATATGGACATAGAGAAAAGTCCAGAATCCACCGTCAAATCTGGAGTGTTGATGAATTCCAAATAATAGATGTTGTCAAAATTCTACAGGACCAGCGACATTCGATTCTTCAGATGCATTCTCTAAAATTTACCTTGAGTGCATTTACACACTTGAAATAAACGCTACGCTAAAAAGACACTTACAATCAGCATTTTCCGTTATAATGACGACAACGCACTAGCGACACTTGACAATAAATAAATGAGAAAAACCTCCCAGAACTTGGCGAAGTTCCAAACTATTATATCAGTTCTGAGCTCCCAAAAAATGCCAGTCTTGAACTCTGTTAATCAACCTTAAACTCCTCAAAAATAACAAGTTTGATTTTCGGGCTCTAGCCCTTAACTCCGAAGAGCGCTTCCTGTGTGTTGTAACAGATCGTTTGCTACATATTTCAAAAATGACTCAATTTTATTGATTCAGAGCATTTAAAGACCCCGACGAGTCGAATGATTCTACTTAAAAAAACTATCCAATATTAAATTCGGAATCCTAGTAAATAGAGGCAGGCAGAGGAATTAAAAGTGTGACGGTTATGAAATCGGTGCTCATAAAAAAAGCTCAATTTTCAAAATAAAATTATTTTCATACTCGTACAACATAAAAACACAAGATTGAAATTTCGAAAGACATATTGTTATAAAAAAATAAATTACACCTTAGTCGGGATTCAACAATATAATAAACTTTTAACAAAAATAACACACTCAAAGACATACCCAAGTCGCGCATACAAATGAGATCACCTACTTCACTGATGTTATAAGCTTTTGAGGAAAACGGCCGTCACGTGACGCTCTTCGAGACGTTTAAACTCATGTTTGATTGGATTCGTTTTGATCACAAGCATTTCACAGTGGAACCATAGATAACCGAAAATGAAAGAATCCAGAATGTACAATGAATGTCAAAAGGTATTTCCTTACTTCATGCGTCAACTGGATTCAAAGATAACTGTAGAGACGCGTAGGCACAGCTCCTTACAAATCTTGGCGGAATTTTAATTTTCAAGATTTTAGTTACAATTTTGCCATTGCTCGGCAGAGTGCAAATTTCACCAGCGAAGATTTAGAGCGAAATGGACGAGACGATCACTGTTCGCATACAACCAAGAAAATTGTCCCGCGCTTATTATTTGAGTGTGGCGCGCAAATATAAAAATAATTTCCTTACAGTGTGACGCAGATATGACTTTGTCAAAGTCTTGAGGATCCGACAAACAGTTCAATGCAAAGGCTTATTCAAAAGCCCGAACGAGCCCCAAATTTATGTCGTCATTCTGGCTAAGTTGAGTGCTCTGCTGGATCGATAGGTAACTTTCTTTCCTATACAATATGTGTTCAGAACAATTCTTGCTCTCATTAGAGGTTCTTATATATATATTTTGAAAGGTTCTTTTACTTTGATAAGAGGAAACTGGAAAACAGAAACATTTTTATCCTAGAATTCCTGTTGCGGCTCTAACGAAATAGGGGATATTTAATCCCACAGTTTAAAGTTCAGGAGGTTGCAACGGCCGAGTGATAGAGATTCAGCTTGAATGAGAATCATTTTTCAGATTGTTGTTTCCTAATATTGTCACGAAAGCCAAGTCCCATCCATGCATGTAGACGTATACAGCTGCACCTTGCAAGCATTGTTAGTTAGACGTACATAATTATGTCAGTCCTATATGACCATCTTTGCAGGTTGAAAAAAACGTGTACAGTTGATAGATTTAAGGCTTTCACGTGTTTCACGTGTACAGTTGTCCAAGCGCAGACTATGCGTAAGCGCTGTTACTCACGTGCTATCTGTGCACTTTTCAATTAGGACGTACACATTTAACAATTGGACAATCGGACATTTGTACACGTGCACAGTCAGGCACGTGCAGAAATGCCAAGTTGAAAGCTGCCTGGTACACGAAAAGATAATAATAATATTTTAAGTATTCTAGGAAAAATTCAGGAAAATATGTAAGGAAGAATACACTTCGGAGAGTACATTGTCTTACTACATGCTGCATTTTAATAATAGAATGCAAAAAACTCAATAAACTCATTTTCTGAATCTTGAAACATTGAGTCTATTTTCTCTCATTCGGATCTGAAAATTTCGACAGTACGCATCTCAATGACCGTTAACTTCTGTGTATATGCTAAACAAATAGACTATCAAGGAAGCCTAAGTCACATAGTTTTCATGATCTCTTTCATCATAGCAGTTTTCACAGGAGAATACTTCTTGCATTTATTTCATACGAAAATAATATCTTCTAAAATTTTGGGACTAAACTACCGATAATTTTTGAACACCAAATAAATTTTTGAGTAAACAGAATTACTTTTTCTTTAGATTATTATACCACAATTATTGCATCAAACTGCACATGTTTTAATAATTGTCAACTCAACACCGCGTCACACAAAACACTTTATTCGGCAGGTGGTTCGGACGGTTGAGGAGCTTTAGGCTTAGGAGTTCTAGGCTTACGAGGCTTTGCAGCAGCTTTATCAGCTCTTGCGGCTATCGCCGCATCCCTTTTCTTTTCAATAATATGCTTCCCCTCTTTTGCAAGCCACAAAAGATCTTCTTCACGGAACTGGGGAAACCTGAAAGCATTTTCCTCTGGTCTATTCATAGGAATATAGTCATGTGATGTAATGAGAACGAGCTGGGTGCCGGGGAAATGTTGACTGATGTCTGTTTCAACCTTCCATGTCCAATCTTTCCCTCCTGTCGGTTGTCTATAACGCCTAAATTGATCGTAGCCTTCCAAATCCTTCGATCTCGCTAGGATGATATAGGGATTTATAGCATATGCTGTTGCTAATTTTTTTTTGTCATCTTTGTAGGTTATTTCCATTTTGGTGGGTTTCTCCAATTCTATTTTAAGTATTCCTTCATCCGTTAGACGCGGTGCTCTCTTTTTTTCAGGTGGCTTATCTCCCTCGATTGGTGGCTCTTCACGTGGACGCTTTGAAGCTGCACGCTCACCACGTGGTGCTTCTGCAAGAATAATATAAATTAGTTCATCAGCTTCATTTTGAAGGAAAGAGAATAAATATTGATCCTGCATGAATTACTACATAACTTGATGCAGATTTGTCGAGTGGCAGTGTTTGGAGAGTTTAATATTTAACCATGAATTAAAGAGGTTTTGACCGAAAAATACTAATTATGATAGGGTACATGATATTTTTTCTGTATACAGGAACCTGTCTAGATTGTCTGTGAATCATTGAAATCTGTATTTTAGTGTTAGTGGATTCTTTTATGTTGATGCTCCTAAACTCTTATGAATATATTTTTTCACGCGAATCTCGTTTTTCATGCAAATACATTATTTTGGAAATGCAATGATAATATCTTTCATAAGACGTATTCCTACTCATTACATTGTCAATAAATTATCTTTCCTATTCATTTATTATGCTCATTGTTTGATAGTATATTTTTTGTCAGAGGCATATCTCTTAGGGTGTAGACTCTGTCATTTCGTCTAAAATTCGTTAATTTCGATATAGGAAACCTTTTCACTTGGTTGGCAATTTAAATTCCAAATATGACAATCACTTCTTTTTTCGGATGACAATTTCATCTTTGTTAGTTCGAAATGCAAGTTTTTGTAAACAAAAAACTTTTGCAGTTTACTACCCACGTATCCTGTTGGAAACGAGTATCTTTGGGTTTAATTCAACTGTTGTGGATTCGAAAATTAGTTTCTTTTAACGAGAAAGCGGACAACTTCGCAGATTTGTTCGAAAATTCTTGAATCTCGTAGTCCTGTACTTGATTTACCGCCGAATGTAAAAAACCCTTTGGCAGAAATTTACAAAAATCATAACATCGAGTTCGTTATAGATCATGAATTTTTTGAAAACAACAACCATTACAATTTTTTTCCAAGGATTCATATTTCTTGGTGGAATATTTCAGTATTCTATTGGGAACTCTTTATTATGAGTAACAAGCAATCTCATAAAGTAAAGGTTGAACTATTTAGTTAAGGATTATTCTTCATTTAATAAATACACCTGCTTTCGATTTGTAATACAAATCTCCTGAGCCAATATATCGACATTCACGATTTTACTATTTTGTCGGATTTAATTTTTTGTCTGAAAACCAACATTTTGGTTGAATTAAGATATATTTGGACATAATATCCATTTTTTTTTATTTGAAATTCAATAATTTTGTTTCAAACCTTATTCGCTGTCGAGAAAAATTTCTTTTAGTTTGAGATTGAAATTTACAGATATCATTGAAAATTATTATTTCAGTTTAAAAATCATATTTGAGTTCGAGGTTCATATTTTTAATCAGAAATCGGAATATATTGTGAAGGATTACTTTTTTTGAAGGTGGAATTTTTTCGCTCAAAATTAATTGTCTTGGTTCAACTTCCATTATCCAATTTGATGAATTACCTCGTTCCGTGGAAATTCGAAATTTTGGTTAGGAATTTCAAATGCATAGTGGAGGACTGATCTACTTCGTTATGAGTTTATTTCTTCAGGTCAGGAAAAAAAAAGTTCCGTACAAAATCCGGTTCCAAAACACAAGAACTCTGAATTTGGCTTGAAATTGCCATTCTTCAACTAGAAAAAAATCTTTTTTGGTAGAAAATTCGAATTTTTAAGAATAGTACTGTATTCGAAACGAATAGTTGATTTTTGCCGGAGAAAAATCGCGAAACACCACTGAACGGTGCGTAAGCACTGTTCATGATTTTCAATTTCAATTTCAATTTATTGATAGGATATTACAAATCAGTATTGTATTATTATAACTGGGCGAAGGGTATATTGTATAGTGTGCATACAACTATATCTATTTATTTATTTAAGGCCGTGTTGGACATGGATTCACTGACTATATTGCAGAAAGTATGTACTGAGACTGTAAAGAGATCAATATCATTTCGAGATGTGGCAAACGCTCTATTTAAGTCATAACACATGTTTTAATTTGTGATCGAGGATCCAAGCTGGAAGATAAGTGGATTGGATCTCTAGATCTTGTTGATCGTGTAGGTATATCAAATGGAATGATTTGTAACAGTGCAGGATAGTCAATTATACCACGAATACATTTAAACAAGAATATAATGCCAGCAAAAGTCCGTCTATCCTGGAGAGTCCAAACATTAAATTTTCTACAGAGAGTATTCAGATCAGACCCCGGAGGGGGTAAACTCCATGATTTTTCCAACTAAGATATTTTAAGAATCTTTTATGACACGCTTCTATGACGTTTCTATGCTTATGAAGATTGGAAGTCCAAACAACCGAACAATATTCCAGCTTAGATCGTAACAAAGTTTGAAATAACGTGATCATTGTTGAGACGTTTCTGAATCTCTCACAGATTCTAAATAAGAAACCTAATGATTTGTTGGCACTAGAAACAATATTTTCCATATGTAGATCGAGAGAGAGAGATCTTGTGTAATAGTGACTCCAAGGTCAAGCATTGCAGACACTCTTTCAAGAACAACCCCTTGTATTTTGTATTGATAATTAATTAGCTTATCTCTTTTGCGAGAATGAGAAATGTTCATAACCCGACGTTTCTGAATATTAATTTCAAGTTTGTTGGCTATGCACTAGTCAACAAATTTATTAATATTATGTTGAAGATAGATACAAGAAGCAATATCAGAGATTGGATGAGATAACTTGAGAGCATCTACATGGAAATAATGATAGCAATCGAGATAATCTGATAGATCGCTCATGTAGATGATGAACAGGAGTGGTCCAAGATTGGATCCTTGCGGAACTGCAGAAGTGGGGATGTTCACGCAGCGCCAAGTGATGCCTCACACAAACAATTAAAACATGACTCAGTCTTTTGTTCGCGTCACTGTCCATAGTCTTCGCATCAATAGCAGTTGGTGCTTGCGCGGCGTGCGAAACAATACAAAATCGCGCCGACCCGCATGAAGTTTTCTGCCCTGAAGTCTCACGTGCATCGGCGTGATTCTTGATTGTTTTGCAAATTGCCAATGTGACATTGGTGAGTCCCATGCACGCACTAACTATTAATGCGTATAAAATATGGTCAGTAACGCGCACAAACGACTCAGTCGTATTTTTATCTTTTTGCGTGAGACATCACTGGCCACTGCGTAAACACTAATGAATCGTGCGTGGACACTTATAAATGATGCCTACGCAGCGTGCAGTAGTGCCTGGACGCTTTTTTCACGTCAAACACGACTGACTCATGTCAAACGCAAGAATCAATGGTGTTTGAGTTTCTCTGTGTAGTAGAGTTTCAACTTTTTACATTATCCTTAGAGTCTGTTTGTTTCTTGAACAACCAAAAATTCCTATGATGCGTCGTGAAATAATTACTTCTGATCCCAGCTTATGCACTGTCCCAAGGTTTGGATAAACACAAAACCGAACTAAAGTATAATTGGATATGTATATTCATTGCATAATAAATTTGGGCGTAAAGGTGGACAAAACTCAGATGTTCAGTTTTCAATATCAAGGAACTCACGTAGCGAGGAAAAATCAGAAATTTTTACCCTAAATTTTTATCTTGTTCTTGAGACAAAGGGAATACGCCTAGTTGAATAAACGCGAAACCTTTATAATATCATTTCGAAAAGACGAAGTCTCTGGTTTCCTGGCATGTATTTTGAAGAGTATTCCAAATAAAATATTATGTTCATCCGAGCTTTCGGCTTCAGGTCCCTGAATCATAAAAATTTGTTGACTTCGAACACAGTCATCACAGTTTTCCCCCTCTTTCTCACTAATTTTATTTTCCTCCGGTCATCTTTCCAGATGCAAACTAAATCTCTGGAACTTATAAGAAGAATTTAACTATTCTTTGTTGTGAATGCAATCATTCTAGTTGCAAAGTTTCAATTTTTTTTTTGTTTGAAATTATTTTGTCTGTCAAGAAGAGTAATTGTTGTATAAGCCAATCTAACAGTGTCTGTACTGGAGCGAGGAAGAAGGACGTCCGAAAACGAAAATTTTGTTTTCGGAGAAGTAACATTAAAAGAATTTAAGGGAGTGACGTGGAATGTATCAGGATAATGGAAGTTTGCAATAGCTAGGGATCATCTTCAAAACTACGATATTATCCCATTATAAGAGACCTGGTAAGGAGAATTACCAAGATGATTTTATCAAATCTTCAGATAAAGTCTTAATATGGAAAGCCAAGGCTGCTACTATGGTCCACAAAAAAAGAAGGGCAAAAGGGGGTCACTTAGTAGGTATCAGAAAATATTTGGCAAAGGTATTGTATTTGAAGAATGGCCTTATGGACTAATTATAGAGGGTGAGAATTTTGAATCAGAAGATAAGACATTAAAAAATATCACTGCATGTAACAATGAAGGAATGTCGAATATTATAATGAGCCGTTCCTAAATTACGTAAGACGTTTAGGGGGGAGGGGTCGACCAGATCTTACGAAATCTTACGTGGGGGGACGGGAGAGTCATTGACAATCTCACGTCAAGAATAAAATACCTGCTTTCTATGTCTGGAACAAAATTTGAATTTTATACTGGAGAAAT
>WSXT02105745.1:0-11319 GCA_011762715.2 Neuroterus valhalla
ACTTTTAGTTACTAGAATAATTCATACAAATTTCCATTTTGGCGCAGATCGAGAAAAATATGCAATGAATCTCATCTCCAATTTCAGTAAAAATCGTGAATGCGGAAATCGATCAGTAGTGCCAAAAGTAGATCGAAATGTTTTCCTCCCTTTTAATGATGCCTTCCGGGGACATTTATTTATTATAGTAATTAATAAAAACCCCCATTTTGGCACAGATCGATGAGAACATGCAATAAATCTCATCTTCAATTCCAGTAAAAATCGTATATGCGGAAATCTGTCAATAGTTCCAAAAGTGGAACAAAATGTTTTCCTCTCATTAATGAAGCTTTCTGGGGACTTTGATTTTTTAGAATGATGAGTACAAACCCCCATTTTGATACAGATGGAGGAAAATATGCTATTAATCTCATTTCCAATTTTAGTCTAAATCGTAAAAGCGGGAATCGATTAATAGTTCCAAAAGTGGATCAAAAAGTTTGGCTCCCATTAATGAAGCCTTTCGAGGACTTTAATTTATTATAATTATTAATATAAACAGTCATTTTAGCACAGATTTCAAAAATATTTATTCAGTCCCATCTTCAATTTTAGTAAAAATCGTAAAAGCGGAAATTTATCAATAGTTCCAAAAGTGGATCAAAATGTTTTCCTCTCATTAATGAAGCTTCCTGGGGACTTTTATTCATTAGAATAATTATTAAGAACCCCCATTTCGGCACAGATCGAGGAAAATATCCAATAAATCTCAGCTTCAATTTCAGTAAAACTCGTAAAAGCGGAAATCGATTATTGTTCCAAAAGTGAATCCAGAGGTTTGCCTTCCATTAATGAAGTCTTCCGGGGACTTCGATTTATTATAATAATGAATATAAACACTCATTTTAGCGTAGATTTAGAAAAATATGTATTAAGTGTCATCTTTATATTTAGTGAGAATCGTAAAAGCGGAAATTGATCAATAGTTACAAAAGTAGATCAAAAAGTTTTCCTCCCATTAATGAACGCTTCCGGGGACTTCCATTCATTTTAATAATTTAAATAAACATTCATTTCAGCTCTGATTTGGAAAAATATGTATTCTGTCCCATTTTCAATTTCAGTAAAAATCTTAGAGGCGGAAAATGATCTATAGTTCCAAAAGTGGATCAAAAAGTTTTCTTCCTATGGATGAAGTTTTCCTTGAACTTTTTTCTATTAGAATGATTAATATATACCCTTATTTTTGCAGACCGCCAATTCCAAGACGTTTTAATGGAGGATAATTCAGTAGGTATGTAGATCACATTTATATATACAAATTGTTTGAAATATTGTTCATTGCATGCTTAAAAGAGTATTGAGTGTGTACGTTCCAAAGGCGCATAAGAATCTCGTAACCTAACAAAAATTATAAAAATAGTTATTTTCCCAGGATATTTAAAAATTCTGTACTGTGTGGACTGTTACTAATGTTAATAACAATCGAACCTGGCTTTGGGAACAGTTTTCCAGCGCATAATCCTGAGCTGATGTTACACTAGCCCTTCCCCTCACCCAGAAAATAGCTTTTTTCAATCAGAGAAGAATTTCTAATTTTTTATATTTTTTTATGCATTTAATAAATAATAATAAAATAATTATGGTGCGTACGAGGCGTGCACTGCCATGCCGGCCTCAAGGAGGTGAACCTTAAAAAGTGAAGTTTCAATTTACTACAACCGTTGGAAATAAAGGTTCCAATGACGGTCAATGTATATTTTGACAACGGTCGGTACAGCAATTTTACACGGTGAATGGATTTCGACAATTGTCGGCACAGCAATTTTACACGAGCGCGGTAAAATTGCTGTACCGACCATTGTGAAAATACATTGACCGGCGTTGGTGTTGTGAAGGTAAGTTCAGTCAATCTATGACGTGTTAGCCAAGCAGCGCTCTCTGGCGGTTAGTGTGCAAGCACGTTTGTTGTGACGTATGTGGATGGGTCATGTCAGTCTTTTGGGCCTTGTCGCCATTGCCACTCCGTGTTATCGTCCGCTCTGTCTCTGAAGTATTAAACCATATTGGCTGTATTCTTTCTGTTTCGTATCAATAAATACACGTATCCTGAATATCCTCCGCAGGTTATGTGCCCAGGGCCTTGTTAATTAATACCTAACTTGTAAAAGTTTAGGAATTATTCGTGAAGTGTTGAGTAGCGTCGCGTTCGAGGGGAAGCGTCGGTTCGGTTTATCGTTCAAAAAGAGTTCCACACTATCGGCGCGCATGGAAACATTCGGGAAAGATAATTTCGACAAGTGGAAGCTTCAAGTTGAAGTTTTGTTAGTAAAAATGATGCTTGGGAATACGTGAGTGGTGAGAAAGTTCGTCCTGGTGAAACGGTTGACGCGGCGTCAGAAACGGCAACCAAGGCATGGGACATGGCCGACAGAAGGCACACGTTGAAGAAGAGGGCACGTTGGGATTTGGTTTTGGCGATCAATCCTACAGAGTTGAAGCAAATTAAAAGCTGCAGTACATTGGAAGAAATCTGGAGGAAGCTGCATTCTATCTACCAATCGAAAGGACCGGCTAGGAAGGCTACACTATCGAAACAACTCATCTTTCACAAAATGGCAGAAGGTGATGATGTGTGTGATTACATCAGAAATTTTTTCGATGCGGTGGATAAACTCCAGGAAATGGAGGCTAAAGTCCACCAGGATCTGTTATTGATCTTATTGCTCTAAAGCCTGCCTAGTAGCTTCGAGAATTTCCGCTGCACCATTCAGGGCCGTGGAGAGAATATTCGGGCCCCGGTGTGAATCCTCCTTTCCCTCTACAATAGGTTACATGAGTGCCTTAAATACTTATTCTAGCTTAAGTGTAACGCTTGACAACTAATTTTTCGGCTATTGGCTACTATTCACATCGATACTAAGTTCGCATGATCGAGCTTCCAGGTCTTCCGTTTCCTCTGACCATCTCTCAATTTCATAGATTCCTCGAATTTTCTACTTTACATATCTAACGTTCTTTCATCCTGACAAACCCTTGGTTTTTTCTTCCCTTAGTTTTTCCAGTCTTCTCATCTACTCCACTTCATAGCCACACATTCTACACATTTTCTCTTCTTCATCCATCCAGTTTCTACACGCTGTCATTTCCTCTCCTATTCTAAACTATAACACTCTAATCTACCTAATCTCCTTTTTAAACTTTGTCAGGTATTCTGGTTCCCCCACCCATTTACCAAATTATACCACCCATTGTACTGTGATTCCACTATTTTGCTCCACCTTCCTCTTCGTGTTTTATAATCATCTCCAATTCTGTTTCATGCCATTCTACACACCCTTCTTGGAAACCACATTCTTTTCTTATTCGCTGTCTCTCTCCTCCCCATTTTGAGCCTTCTGTATTGCCTCTCTTCTCTCTATACCTGATCTCCTTTGAGTACGCTCGTACAATTTTGCTTCCCTCTCCCATCTTCAGCTTCTCTTCAAACTTCCATGCCCTCTTCACTTGCAGAACTACCATTTTATCTCTACACAGTTCTTTCCTCAGCATATACCCTGGACAACTCCAACTTACCCTCATAACCCACCTCAAAAATTTTTCGTGAAGACTTTCCACTCTTTTTTGCTTCTTCTATCCCCAAACTTTTACTCCATAGCACACGACTGCCCACACTAACACATCAAACATCCATGTTCTCATCCTCCATTCCGTTCCAGTTTAAGTGTTACAAGTGTAATAAAGTGGGTCATAAAGTGAAGGTGTACTTTACATATCTGCCGTGACAAGAGAAAATTTGTGAATACGGAAAAGTGTGATAGTGAACGTTTAAATTTGGCAAGCAATGCCACTGCCAAAGTTGAAGCCAAGGGAACAGTGCAGTTAAATGTGTCAAGTGACTTCGAATCTTCGGTTGTACAGCTGGAAATTACACTGTACGTGCCAGATCTTCGTACAGATCTGATGTCGCTCAGTAAAATCGCTGATAAAGGTTCGAAGTCGTATTCGGACAGCGGGAGGCTGTGGTTCGAACCCCAAATAGCAAAGTAAAACTAGTCGTTGATAGAGTCGGTGATTTGTACTACGTGCGAGAAATTGCGGAAACCGCGGATGCAGTGAGTGAAAAGCACGGGACTGGTTCTTGAGAATTGTCGCATAGGCGTTTGGGACATCTGAACAAAAAGGACGTGAAGAAAATCGCGGGTGCGAACAATGCTTGCGGAATAAAGCTTAGTGATGAGGGCAAGCTACTCGCGTGTAAATCCTGTGCCAAGGGAAAGGTAGCGAAGAAACCTTTTCCCAAAAGTTCGTCCCGGAAAACAGGAATGCTGGACCTCGTGCATACTGACTTGTGCGGCCCTATGCGAACTCAGTCAAGTGAAGTTCTTTAAAAGCAAAAATCAAGCTTTGGATGCTTTTAAGAGCCACAAGAATTTCGTTGAAAATCAAACGGGAAGAAAGATTAAGTGTTTGCAATCAGACAAGGGCAAGGAGTATTGCAATAATACTTTCAACAAGTTTCTGGATGACTGTGGATTCAGAAGGAGACTCATAGTAGCCTACACGCCTGAACAGAATTGAGTGGCCGAGTGGAAAAATCGCACTCTAGTTGAGATGGCAAGATGCATGATGTTCGAGGAAGACCTTCCACGATCTTTTTGGGTCGAGGCTGTAGCAACAGCAGACTACCTCCGGAACCGATGGCTTTCCACGAGTCTGGGCAAGGGAATCTCGTTTGAAAAGTGGCAGGGAGCACCAACAGATATTTCACATCTGAAAACGTTCGTATGCAGAGTCTTCTCTTTGAACAAGCAGCCGAGTAAAAGAAAATTTGATCAACGTGGACGCGAAAGCATCTTCGTTGGATACTCGGAAGTGTATAAGGGATATCAAGTTTGGATAGCAGGTGAGAGGAAAATTCACGTCACCAGAGACGTTGACTTTATGAACGAGCATCTGACAGGAAGTAGTGGACGTGACTATATCTCGGAAAACACTTTTCAGGAAAAGGTAAAGAAGAACCTTAATGAAAAGAAGTGGGTCGAAGACGATATCCAATCCGTGAAGAACAACGTAGAAGCAGAACTTCCAAGAGCCGAAGACATCGTCGAAGTTTCATCGGAAGGGGAGCAGGTTGAATTTCTTGAAGGATTCGAAGAATCTTAGACTGATATCGAGGAAGATGCTGCCGACTGGGATGGTGATGTTCTCGATGAGAATCAAGACGATCCAAGAAGACTAGAGATGAAGCCGAAGAATGGAAAGGCTCCATCCGTGAAGAATTCGGCGCACTTATCAAAAACGGGACACGGGAACTCGTGAAACTACCAAAGGATCAAAATGATATTGGGTGTCGAATCGTTTTGAGTAATAAATTCTATTCTGAAGGAATCTTGGAATGGAGGAAAGCGCGGGTTAATGCCAAGGGATTCTCTCAACGCCTAGAAATTGACTCCCAGCTGGACGTGACGACTGCATTTCTCAACGAGGAAATCGAGGAAGAGATCTCCATTGAAGTTCCTGACCTGTTCGAGGACTTGCGGCCAGATGTAGCTGCCAAGGAAAATCGAAAAGATGGAAGTGATGCAGAATTCAGGACAGCTTCGAAGATGCTTCAAGAAATGAAGGTTGGTAATAAAGTATGTCGCATGAAGAAGGCTTTGTATGGATTAAAACAGGCTGGTTGTCAGTGGCACAAGAAACTTGACCAAGAATTGCAAGAGTTCGGATCGCGATCACTAACCTCCGATGCATGCGTTTACTTGAGTAGCCAAGGTCCAGATACGTTGATGGTAGTTACCTACGTGGATGACATTCTAGTAGGATCAACGAACCTTATTTGGATGTCCAAGTTTAAAGAACAGCTTAAGTCGAAATTCGATGTGAAATACCTGGGCAGTGTCAGGCATTGTTTAGACCTAAAATTCAGGCAAAAGGATAGAGTTATGGAAATTTCGCAGGGAGCGTAAATCGAGGAAGTTCTGACAAGATTTGGAATGGATAAATCTAAACCTGCTGTCACACCTTTGGATCCTGGAACGAAGCTAGTAAAGCCGGACAGGTGTTCTGAGAAAGATCTGGAAGATTACCTTTTCAGAGAACTTATCGGGGCATTCATGTACTTAGCAGAAGGACGTGCCCTGGCATATCGTATGCTGTCAATTCGCTCAGTCAGTTCTGTACTTGCTATGAGAAGGAACACTGGATAGCAAGAAAAGGGATCATGTGTTATCTTCTAGGAACAACCAATCTGGTATTGCCCGCTTCAAGCTCTTGTGGATGCAGACTGGGGTAGTTGTCCTGAGGATAGAAGGTCATACACGGGATACGTTTTCGTCCTGGAAAGTGGAGCAGTTTTTTCTTGGAATCTAAGAAACAGAGAACTGGCGCACTCTCCAGCACTGAGGCCGAATATATGAGTCTTACAGAGGCCGCAAAAGAGGCGATTAATCTGCGGAGATTCTTGGCAGAATTTTTGGTTATATAGTCAAATGGAATTAACACATTTTCGGTATAAAGTAGAGTTTATTGAAAGAAAGTGTTAAGTACATGAATGTAAGTTTGTGTGAATACTGTATTGTTGCTTAAAAACTGAACTGGTGAACTTTATGTGTGCTAAAAGGACTTTACAGCAATATTATTCTTTACAGTCTTTTGATAACTGCACGGAAAGTAGAAACAACGAAACGACACGTTCGAGAGGTTCGTCTCTACTGGCCCGAAAGAACAGACGGATCGATCGGGGACCTAATAAGTGAAATACGATGCATGACCTAATCATAAGGATATGGGTGGCCTGGCATGACATCGATACGATTACCAGACACCATTCGTTCTATAATCATAAATATCGGTGTTTGAGAACTGCATCGCCAAACTCCAACAAGAATCTGGATTGGAACAGCGGAAACCAGTACAGGTCTCCAACGACAACCAAGGGTCACAAAAACTGGCGAAAAATCCAGTGTTTCATTCGCGGAAGAAGCACATCGACATACGTCATCATTTTGTACGCGAGGCTGTCAAGGAAGGTGCGATCAACGTGGAGTATATGCCAACAGAGAAAAAGATGGCTGATGTGCTTACTAAAGCATTGTCGGGTCCCAAGCATAGGAAGTGTTTGGTGAATTTCGGTTTAGGTGTTAACAACAACACGCCCTAGTATGGGGAGAAGTATTGTGAAGTGAAGTTTAGTCTGTCTATGACGTGTTAGCCAAGCAGTGCTCTCTGGCAGTTAGTGTGCAAGCACGTTTTGTGTGACGTATGAGGATGGGTCATGTCAGCTTTTTGGGCCTTGTCGTCATTGTCACTTCGTGTTATGGTCCGCTCTGTCTCTAAAGCATTAAACCATATTGTCCGTATTCTTTCTCTTCCGTATTAATAAATACACGTATCCTGAATATCCTCTTCAATCGGCACCGTTATTTCTAATGGTTGTCGTTGTAAATTGACATTCCACTTTTTACAGTGTGGACAAACGTGACGGGTAACGGCTATGTCGACTCTGAACTGTCCAGTGTCCACTACAGTTGGTAATGATAATTTCGTAAATTGACGTGTTACCATGATGATGACGTGCTAACACTGTGAAGGACAAACTGAATGCGCGCTACTGCTCCCAGGTTCTGAGTATTTTTCTCTAGATCTGGATAGACTTTAGAATCTGCGATTTATCAATTTCTGGAAAACTCGAAGATATTTCTTTTCAATATCATAAGACTTTTCTCTTAAAAACTAAAAACTAAAAAAAATAAACGTCTGGAATGAAACATAAGAATGGAGATTTCCAATGGAATAGTAAGATTTTCAACCGAAAAGAAAATCATTCATTACCAAAAGAGATAATATTCAACAAAAGAGTTGAGTTTTCGTACTGAAACGACAAATGTATTAGAAAAAAGAAGACCTTTGGTACGGGAAACATAAATTTTTATTAATTATGAACCAAACAGATGAATTTTCAAATGAATGGGCGAACGTGAAAAAAGTTGCATTTTCAACCGAATCGTTGAACTTTGGAGAAAAATTAGAGTTGACATTTCATCCGACACAACATCCCAATTTAAAATAAAGAACAGGGCAATTAAACTATACAGAGGTGAATCGTATGGAAAAAATGTATTTGTTGCGCATAGGGCGCACGCGCTCGATGATGTATTTACCTCGCGCTACGCGTTCGGCTACTTCCGTTCTAATTGAGTTTACAGTGTAGTTCTCACACCGAGTTGCAAATATTGCTAAGCTGCTGAAAAACCTCGGCTTCTATGAAGATCATTAATTATTTTTTCATTTTTGATGAACATTTAAAAAAAAATTGATTTTAGTTAAGGCTCTACTGACCTTAAGGAATACATTATCATTGCACTACTCGCCACCGATATTCACATCTCGCATAGTTTTGCTAGCAAATTGAATTTTTATTGTTTGAAGAGCGTCGTCACGATTAGAAGAAAAAATATATACCTCATTAAAAATAATTTATATAAAACTTGTAGACCTTTTCGATATGAACAATTTTTCCATTCAATATCTCTTCGTGACTCTTATTTTTTGGCTGGAAAATGGAATTTTCTTATTTTTGTAAATTTGTTATCATGACTGAAACAAACACTGTTTGTTTCATCAAAAAATATTTAAGGGTAAATTTGTAAACAAAAACGATGCGTCTCATGAAAAAAGTGGTTCCAATAAAATTTTGAGATGTTTTTAAAATAAATAATTTTGGTCCTTAACATTTTTCTGCACCTTGCATATTTTGACCGGAAATGTGCATTTTCAATTTTTGAAAAAGCTGTTTCGATGGAAAGAACCAGAACCAGTGGTAAAAAATGTCTGGTTTACAAACTCGTTCTTTCTTTTCTGGTCTTGGAAAATTGTGCCAAAGCACAACGATTCAGGGGGTCCTAAAATGTAGAGATTTCATTAAATCCCTGAAAGTCATTTTTCACATTTGACTAATATGCTCTTATGGCGTTGACCGCGACCCTGCATCGCTTAACGCTCCAAGGACAATAGAGTGTATTTTTGAGAACGAGGAGTGCCGAATCTACTGGAACTACTATTTTTGGAGAATAGCCCCTATCCAACACACAAGACCCGACATCGTGCTACTTGACAAACTTGACCGAATCATGTTCGTGATCGAGTTCTCAGCCCTGGCCGACTACAACATCAAAGGCAAGGAAATGGAGAAAAAGGAGGATCTCAGATAACACCTCCTGCGGCATCTTTAAGGATATTCGGTTGAATCAATTGTTCTCATCATCGATGTTCTTGGATGTGCGACGCCTTCACTGTTTAGTAACCTGAAAGCCATACCCATGTACCAAAAATATGCTGTGTCACTTGCGGGGTGGATGAAAAGAGCAGTCTTACTTGGGACGCTCCGTGTCCTTAAGACACACGGGGGTTTCGCCGGCCCTTAGTCACGATTTTGTTGTGCATATGAACACTCATCTCGCGGTCGTGAGACGTGGCCATAGGTGTATTTTACCGCGGTTCAACTGGGAGCTTGTGTTATTTTCCCTGAATGACAATTGCTTCCAAGTTCGAATTTATTTTTGGCGTTTGTTCTGAGTTAAGTATTTAGATGACTGTAATTCGTTAGTCATCTAGACTGACGAGGTTTGATAAATCTGTGAATTTGGACAAGTTAAAGGCCATTGGCTATTGCTTGTTTGAGAGCCCGGTAATAAAGGAGGTACTCTCGTTTCGGCTGGAGAGTAGTTGGGAGCTTCTCGTGGCTTGCCGCTGGTGGTTCTGAATGTTCTGGACAGAACGGCAAGTCATTGTGTGTGTCATAAAGTTTAGATTGATAGTCCAAATCTACTTGTAGTATACAGCCAATGGGTGAATCGTCAGGAAAATTGAAATGAACTTTTTTCGAATTTCTAACCCACCCGAAACAACCCTAAGGGAGTGGTTGCCCCATTGCCCAATCGTAAAGGTTGTTTGCACCAAAATACATGATATAGATTATCTCCTCATCTTCGTTGAAAACTGTCATATACTAATTGATAAAATTTCCATATCTGTAGGAGCATTGGCTCACTCCACCCTTCTTGCCGTTCTCAATCATAAGGAACATATCAACGTTAGTAAGGAGTTCTTATCCATCACCTATAACAACACCTGTAAATTTGAGCCTGGCATCCCAAATTAAGCCAGGAAAGGTGTTGTAGTGTGCTGAGTCCAGATTTTAAACATTGAGACATTATTTCCGGAACTTTCAAAAACATGAGCTAAAATCAGATTTACGCGAATCATACCTGCTGTGCGTGTGCATAGTCCTCATCAGAAAAAGATGAGTCATTGAGGGTTCTATAGAAGTTTCCTTATGGCGGCAGCTGGCATTCTTCCAGTTTCCCTCTCGAGTCAAGGTATTCGTAAAAAACACCTCTCTCGTGAGAAGCTCAATTTTTTCTTCTTCAAAATCGAAAAATACTGCATTTACGATTCCATAAATAGTGAAATACGAAGCTAATTTTTCCAACGAAGAGACCATGGATCGAAATGAATCAATGAATCTAAATTTGATTTGAGTTTCGTCCACATACTTTGTAAATGGAATATTTCTCATAAAAATTTCTTTAATTATTGACAAAGCAATTAAATTTACCATCAAATTGTGTAGCAACGCCCTAAATGGTAAATGAGCATCGTACGCAAGTAAGTTGTGAAACTCAACAGGTATGGTTCGTGAATCTTGATATTCTGGGTTACTATGTTCGTGCTCCAGACCACGATCAATATCTGTCGGATGACAGTGATCGCGCTGTTTCTCCACCGGCGGATGTAGACCCTTTTTGCAGATGTGACAGAATGTACATTTATTGAAGACTCTCTGTTGCTCAAGAATAAGTTTTTTTTTTTTTTTTTTTTTTTTTTTTTTGCGGGATGGTGGAAAAATCTGCTAGCAGACACCGAGAAGGGTCCGCACTTCTTGGTTGTGTGGGGTTTCCGATGTTGTTGGAGATGACGAGATGTTGTTGTCACCAGACACCCACTAAAAAACCACCATCTTCTTCTTGGCATTGTTCCCCCCAGAACCGCTTTCGCATTACTTCAGGGGGTGCCATTTTTTTTCGCCTTATGGAGGCGCCTTCTGCTTTCTTTATCCTGGGGTATGGTCATATCCCATCCAAGATGCTACGCGTCGTCCTCGGCAGCACGTCAGGAACGTGCATCGGGCTCGCCGGCCTTCGAGCATCTTGGTTGGCTGCGGCTGGATGGGCTGCCACTATATCCATATGACCGTTTGTTTCGTCTTTATCCAGTATGTTATCATGACCCAATCAGGATGTACGCATCGTCCTCAGTAGCGCAACATTAGCGTTG
>WSXT02105756.1:0-11319 GCA_011762715.2 Neuroterus valhalla
ATGACGCGCGCCCTAGGCGCGCTCAAACTTGCGAGCCGCGCGCGCAGCGCGCCATGAGAATGTGCCCGCGCAGCGGGAAGATTTTTTTTTTATTTCTCAATTTTTTTTTCTTGGTTATTATTCCATCAACCCTTATACCTGAGACTTATAAATTAGGATCTTGAAACTCAGAATCATTTTTCTCTTATTCTTCAATTAATAGATACATCTTTTGCTGCTTTATCGATTTGATGTTTTGTTTTTCTTATCTTGTATCTCATATGTCATGAAATATAGTTTCAAAGTTAATATGAAGCAATCTTTTGCAGCATATTATACAATTTTTCATGGTTTATTACAAAATTTATTTTTGTTCCTCCAATAATGAGTCTATAGGATCTAAAAATAACTATTTAATTATACAGCATTTCGCCTCAAGAAGTTTCGAAAGGGATAACTTTCTCAAGATCACTGATAACGAATATAAATCCTCACGGTTGATTAACCGTACTATATCTCAACAATTTAATTTTGAAACTTCGTATGGTTATGTAATTAATGTTCAATGTTTGTGAATAAGAAATTAGTAGACCTAGTGTTTATGGGTTTAGAATATATGATTGAGAGTCCAAAATTTTAGGGTTCATGAATTGAGACTTCATCGGTTGAGGTTTTATGGGTTTATGGGTCCAGGTTTCATCGGTTTGAGATTTTGGGGCTTATGAGTTTAAGGTTTAAGTTTTTGGGGTTTATGGGGTTATAGTTCATGGGTTAAGAGGTTACAGTTTCAGGGTTCATGGGTTTAGGGTCTGTGGGTTTAGGGTTTATGAGTCAAGAATCTATGGGTTTGGGTTTTATTATTTCAGGGTTTATGGTTTTTGGGTCTATGGGTTAAGGGCTTATGGGTTTATTTTGTTTCACAAGATTTCTGCAATATACTGTAAATTCAGAAATAATTGTTCACGCAATTTGTTTAAACCAATTATTTTGAAAAATTTGTCTTCGTGAGTCTCCTTGAACTTCATGTACCACCTGTAGGTGGTTTTGAACATTCCGTCCTCAGTGTGCGCCGCCGCCGCCGCAGAAAACAGGTTCTAAGTTTTTTTGTATGAACTCATTTACAGCGCCAATTATCAACCGATTTTGATCAATTTTTTCAGAAAATGTCTGGAAATAGTTTTACTTTTGGGTAAAGTTGCTAATTAATGATTATGAACTTATAGCACCCGAAGAAACATCGCGGAACGTCGAGGCAAGGTGGTCGTCGCCCAGCTTTCTTTTCTCAGCGCAGGAATGCGTTACTTCGTATGCTAGAGTCATAAATTATTACTGAGCGAGTTCACCCGGAAGTACAATTATTCCCAGACATTTGAAAAAAAATTGATCAAAATCGGTTGATAACACAGGCCGACAAAATTTGACAATGGTCCGGAACCAGAGACCACACCTAGTGTACCCGAAGGCTTTTGCTGCGCTGAATCCGAATCCAACCTCAGGAAAATTCCATCACCCTCAGTTTTCGAGATATTCTAACCTAAAAGGGTCAAAAACACGTTATTTTGATGTATTGGAAGCCCCGTAACATCGCGGAAAAAATTTTTCTCCTCAAAGCTCACGGTGGCATCGTGAAGAACTACTCTTCACCTTCAAAATGTAAACTCTAACCTTTCGATACGATATTTTTGGGCCGAGATGTGACGAATTCAAATATGAAAAATTTCACCTTTCACGGATATCATTCTTGCTACAAAAATATTTGCCCAGGAAATAAAAGTAGTAAAACCATGTCCATTACAATTTGTTGTATGTTGATATAACCCTAGGCCCTCACAACCCAATTTCAAATGCCCCCGAGCCCTGATACCTGCGAGTCCATAACCACAGACCTCCACAACCCGATTTCCTCAACCCTCAAGCCCAGTAATCTGCTATGTAATAACCCCAGATCCCGAAAAACCGATTTCCTTAACCCTCGAGCCCAGTAACCTTCTATGCAGTAACTCCTGATCCCCAAAACCGGTTCCCTTAATCTTTGAGACCAGAAACCTGCTATTGAATAACCCTAGACCCCTTCAACCCAATTTCCTTAATTCTCAAGCACAGTACCCTGTTCTGCAATAACCTTGGACCCCCACCACACAAATCCTTCACCCTTGAGCCCAATAACCTGCTATTAAATAATCCCAGACCCCTACAATCCAATTCCCTCAATCCTCGAGCACATTAACCTGCTTTGCAATAACCTCAGACCCCCGCAACCCAATTCCCTTAATCCATGAGACCAGTAACCTGCAAGTCTATAACTCTAGTCTCCCACAGCCTGATTTCCTTAACGCTGGGGCCCAGTAACCTGCTATGCAATAACCCCAGGCGCCAAAAATCCTATTTCTACGCATTTCTATGCAATCCTCCGCAGGTTACAGAGCTCTGGGGTTAAGAGAATTGGGTGATGGTGATCTAAGGGCTATAGACTCGCAGGTTACTGGGCTTGAGGATTAAGGAAATCGGGTTGTGGTTGTCTCGGTTTATAGAGTCGCAGGTTACTTGTCTCGAGAGTTAAGATAATTGGGTTGTGGGGATCTAGGGTTACTTAATTGTAGGTTAATGAGCTCGAGGATTAGGGAAATTAGTTTGTGGGAGTCTGGGGTTATTGCATAGCAGGTTACTGTGTTTGAAGGTCAAGGAAATCGGGCGATGCGGTCTGGGGTAACAGACTTGCAGGGTACTGTACTCGAGGATTAAGGAAATCGGGTTGTGAGGGTCTAGGGTTATTGCATAGCAGGTGACTGGTCTCGAGGGTTAAGGAAATTTGGTTGCGGGGGTCTGGGGTTATTGCATAGTAGGTTACTGGGCTTAAGGATTGAGGAAATTAGGTTGTGAGAATCTAGGCTTATTGCATAGCAGGTTACTGTGCTTGAAGATTAAGGGAATTTGGCGGTAGGGGAGGGGGTAATAGACTCGCAGGTCACAGGGCTCGGGGCTTAAGGAAATCGGGTTGTGGGGGCCCGGGGTAATTGCGTAGCAGGTTACTGGTCTCAAGGATTAAGGAAATTGGGTTGTGAGAGTCTGGGGTAATTGCATAGTAGGTTACTAGGCTCGAGGGTTGAGGGTTGAGGAAAATGGGTTGTGGGAGTCTGGGGTTATTGCATAGCAGGTTACTGTTCTTAAAGGTTGCGGAAATTCAGCGGTGGGATCTGAGGTAACAGACTCGCAGGTTACAGGGCTCGGGGATTAAGAAAATCGGGTTGTGAGGGTCCGGGGTTATTGCATAGCAGGTCACTGGTTTCGAGGTTAGGGAAATTGTGTTGTAGGGGTCTGGGGAGATTGCATAGCAGGTACTGGGCTCGATGGTTAAGGAAATCAGGTTGTGTGGGTCTAGGGTTATGGACTCAAAGGTTACAAAGCTCGGGGGTATTTGAAATCGGGTTTTGGCGGTCTGGGGTTGAATCAACAAACAACAAGCTGTGATAGACATGGTTTTGCTACTTTTGTTTCCTGGGCAAATATTTTTGTAGCAAAAATGATTTTCGTGAAAAGTGAAATTTTTCATATTTGAATTCGCCACATCTCGGCCAAAAGAATCGTATCGAAAAGTTAGAGTTTGCATTTTGAAGGTGAAGAGTAGTTCTTTATGATGCCATCGTGAGTTTTGAGAAGAAAAATTTTTTCGCGATGTTACGGGGCTTAGAATACATCAAAATAACGTGTTTTTGGCCCTTTTAGGTTAGAATATCTCGAAAACTGAGGGTGCTGGAATTTTCCTGAGGTCGGATTCGGATTCAGCGCAACAAAAGCCTCCAGTGCACTAGGTGTGGTCTCTGGTTCCAGACACTAAGTGTGTATTTGGTTGTTAATGCTAATTTCTCAATATAATATAAATTCCACAATCAGACTTTCTCCTCTTTTGTCCAAAACTCGTTTTTTTCAGATTGTACGGTCATTTTTTCTGAATTGTAACCCTTCCTCTATTGAGATATCCAATCTTATATCTCTCCGTGGGCATCAATCTTGTTTGGTTGTTAACTTACTCCTTCTCGATTCCAAATTCATCTATGTTGCGGATAAATTGTATTAAAATTTGACCCCCCGCCCCCTCCTGTTTTTGTTCAAATGTCCACGTTTAGAGACTCCCTGAACCCAGAAAATGGTTTTACGAATGTTTCTGTCTGTCCGTCTGTGTTCATGTATGTATGTATGTATGTCTGTCTATGAGCACGATAACTTACGAATGAATGAATTTCAGTCTCCTGTATCTGAAAGACGCGCGCCCTATGCGCGCCCAAACCTGCAAGCCGCGCGCGAAGCGCGCGCAAAAAACGTGCCTGAATGACAGGCAGATTTTCTTTTGTTTTGAGAATCCCCATTTTCGGTAAAAGTATCGTATCGCTCGCTCTGGAGTTTGACCAACGGTCTAGTTATAATTTTTAGGTTCTATTGAGTCTCTCTATTTTGTTGAGAATGGAATATATTTGGGAAGTAGAACATTTTTGTACTTGAAAAAGAAAGAAAGCGTGTTGGTATTTGTGATGATTCGTGACAACATGAGAAGGAGTAAAAAAGTGCTAGGAAGAGTTGGATTTTTTTAAGCGCTTGTGAGTAGTCAGAAAATATCATGGAAAGTTCTATGCGGAAACATGATTGTATCAATTTTCTAACTTTATTTAAATAATTAGGAGAATATTGGTAAAACTTGGGAAGATACAGATTTTTGTCCATTAATATTTATAAGTAATGTATACATAAAAGGAAATTTTTTATTCATTCTTCACATGCATGAAGTTTTCACTTTGAAATTCCTGGAGAGCAAAAATAATGTCAAATTACAACACCTGAGCATTGAAATAATCTCCGTGCATGCGCTATTCAGAACTTCCATTGACTACCTTGCTCTCTATAGGGACATACAGTGAATCAAACTGAACCGCATGCGCAAATTGGAAAAATTTTGGGACAGCAGCTCGCTCACGTGATAAAGCTGCAACTCCACATGCAAAGAGCGCTGCTCCCCCACAGCTTGGTGTCGATTCTCTCTCTTGTTGGGCACGCTGTGTGCCCACATTGAAAGAGCTGGAGCCCCAACAGGGGTGGCACAGCAACGGTTTGGCACTATTGCTCACTCAAATGTGGTGTGGCCGCTGCACCAGCGCCGTGGTGGCGCTGCATTCCCACTAAGAAGACAGCTGCTCACCCAAAAATTTTTCAGTGCAGATTTCTTCGATTTTCGAAGGTTAAAAACTTGAACTTTTACACAATACACAATGGTATTATGTAATACAATGGTTTTTGTAATATATTGTGTAACACGCGTGTTCAGTTGGTAATTACTAAAAAGTGTGGAGATCAATGCAAAAGGTGCAGGCGCGCTGCCTGACGGCAAACTCACACACCTTAGTAAATACCGACTTCTGTTGCGTCTCACACAATCCTTTATTGCACATTTGTACAGAAATTTCTAGATTGTGCCTATGAAGAGAAAAAGAGTTAAAATTTTCAAATTGCGAAATCCGATGAAATCTGCGCATGCGGTTCAATTTGATTGACTGTACGTCTCTAGCAAGGTAGTCAATGGAACTTCTGAGTTGCGCATGAACGGAGATTACTTAAATGCCCGGGTGTTGTCAATTTGACATTATTTTTGCTCTCCAGGATTTTTGAAGTAAAAACCGCATGCGTAGATTTCTTTGATTTTCACATGTTGAAAACTTCAACTATTTTTCTCTTCACAGGCATCATCGTGACATTTCCGTACATATGTGCAATAAAAGATTGTGTCAGACATAACAGAATTTGGGATATAATCAGTTGTTTGAGTTCAACGTCTGGCAGCTCGCCTGCACTTATTGCATTATTCTCCACACTTTTTAGCAATTATCAACTGAACATTTGTTTTACACAGTATATTACAAATACCATTGTATGTTCAGCTTGTAATTACTAATAAGTGTGAAAATTGATGCAACAGGTGCAGGCGCGTTGCTAGAGGGTGAAATAACACAACATAGTATATACCAATATCTGTTGTGTCTTTTGCAATCTTTTATTGCACATATGTACAAAAATTCCCCGACTATGTCTGTGGAGAGAGAAAAAAGTTCAAATTTGCAACCTGCAAACATCAAAGAAATCTTTGTGCATGCGAGTCAATATCATTAAAAGGGAGGTAGAACAGGCTTAGGAGCTTTAGATTTAGCATCACGATTAGACATAGATAGATGTTGGGCTTTGTCCATTTGTTGTTTAATAATACCCTTTGCAGTTTGTTGAGCCCAGGCTAGGCCTTCTTCAGTATATATGTTACGATCTGATAGAGCTTTATCCGTAGGTCTATTTAAGGGCATCCCGGTCTTGAGTGGAACCAAGGCAAGATTGTGATTACTGATGGTCACTTTTGCGAAGTCAGGCCTCTCTAGATCAACACTACGTCGCGTTTTTATTTCTATTCTAGGAGACGTATAGTACAGGAAACCAGTTGCGGTTTTCAAATCCGCTAGTTTCATCAAGATGACGTAGGGGTTGATTGCATAGGCAACCTTAGGGGCCTGCTCCCTGTTCACAATCAGGACTTCAGTTGGCTTGTCTATATGTATCATTTTTTTATCCTCTTTCGTTTTACGCTGTCTTTTCTGTTTTTGAACTATTTCTTCAGTTGTCTGCTCTTCAGCAGGGCGCTTTCCGGCTGCCTTACCACCCGAAACACGTGGTGCTCCTGCAGGAATAGAACATTTTAATTTCATAAGACTTTTTTCAAGGAAGGAAACAAATTCTGATGCTGCATGGAACTCATAGAACTTTTTGTATACCTGTCGAGTGGTAGTTATACTTTTCATTTGAAATCAACGCCTAGTCATGGCCAGCGATTTACTAAAAATCTCCTTAAAGTAGTTCGATTTCTCACCGAAATGACAAATTTATAACATAATACGTGATCCTGTGAGAAAATAGTTCAATCTTCTACAAAACACAGTAAACTTTTAACTGAAGAAATACTTTTCTTCATTTGTACAGAAACCTCCTGGAGTTGAGATTGAACTATTGACATGTGTATTTTGATTTTTGTGAATTCTCTTTTTTAGAGCTCATTGAGCTATATATAATTCAATATAGTAATTCTTTACTAATTCTTGGTCTCCTTTTTCCATTTTTGGTCGGAATACGAATTTGGAACACGAAAAACCTATCTTATGGAGAATTCTACATGAGAAACATTTTGATTCTTAACATTTCTTATCTATCTTATGTACAGCTTAGCTATAACGTATACCGTACAATAGGTATTTGTGCACCCTGTGCCATCTGAAAACCGGTTCATAACCCTCAGGTATTTACCTGGGGTAAGTCGAAACCTAACCGTTTTGGAGACGAAGTTCAGTGCGATTTTGTGCTCCAGAATATTGAACTCCTGCAAAGTGATATATTTTCTCTCCCACACTGCCAATTTCAAAACGGTTTAATGGAAGATAATTTGGGAGGTATGTAGACCACTACGGGAAATGGGGAGGGGAAAGATTTTGCCCCTGTTCAAAGGTCAACTAGTCCGGGAACCAGGTATGGTCTCGTGGCTCTTTCAATTAATCGAAAGATTGAATTTTTTGAAGAAGAATTTTGTTTTTTGTTTCTTTAGTATACTTGGAAAAAAAGGTCCCTAGTTATTTTTCTATTATTCTAATATTCTATCATTCTATTGAAAGAATATTAGTTATCTTTAAAAATTCTTTGAAAACTGTTTATGAATGCAGTGAGATGTGAATGAAATATCATTCAAAATAAAAGAAAATGGCACTTTGAAGATAAGGTTATAAAAATAAAATTTTTAATATTTTATTTCAGCCAGCGCAATATTTTCAAACATAATTCTTCGAGCATAGGTTTCAAGATATATATCTTACACATAAGAACAGAAGTGAATTTCAAGGATGAAAAAATTTTCATGAAAAAGCAAATAGTCAATAAATGTGTTGAAATTAAAAGAAGAAAATTATTTTTTTAAATCTGGCCGCCTCGCGGGCACATTCTCATGCCGCGCTTCGCGCTCGATAATATATTTACCTCGAGCTTGATTCAGTGTACAGTGTAATGCATACACAAAGTTGCGAATATTGCCAAACTGTTGAAAACCTCTACTTTCATGAAGATTATTGGATTTATTTTCTTTTTTGATGAAAAGTTTTTGGAAATGAATTTTACTTACTCGCCACCGATATTTTCATCTCGCATAGTTTGGCTAGCAAATTGAATTTTCTTTTGCTTAAAAAACATTGTCACGATTTGAACAGAAAATGAACGTATTATTGAAAAATACTTCATATAAAACTTGTAGATCTTTTTGAGATGAACAATTTTTCTATGTAATATTTCTTCTTTCCTATTATTGTTTAGCTGGAAAATGGAAATAGTTGAATTTTCAACAAAATAATTACGTTTTTACCAGAACTGTCGAATGTTCTACCAAAAACAGATGAATTTTCTCCAAATTTTTCAAATTATCTTACAAGAGAAATTGCACTTCAATTGAAAACAAATGCAATTTCAATCATATGATTGAAATCTCAAGTCATAAAAACGAGAATTTTGAAAAACTGTGAAAATATGAGTATTCTACCAATAATAGAAGGGTGAAATTTCTAGTTCAAAGAACTATTTTTTAACCAAAAGAACCAATTTTGAACTAGTTTTATCCAACAACGAAAACAATACGATTCTTTTACAAAATAGTAGGAGTAGGCCGTAAACGTTACTGCCAACCCGTAACTGCTACGCGCGACTCCCGAGTATGAGATAAACAGTAACTGTTACTGCGCTCACATGAACCTTTGCTGCCTGCAGAGTATCTGTTTGGCGCGAGACAGTAAAACTTCAAGTTGATCAGCTGATCCTCTCCTCCAATTTATGTTGTTTCTTAAGAAATGTATAAACTTCAATGGGTAATGTGCAAGGTCAAGGTTCAAATATAAAACCATTAGATTTCAGTTGAACTAAAATTTTGTCAGCGATGAAGCATCAAATTTCGTTGCACTAATCAAATTTCATTGCACTACTACTACTGCGCTCACCGGAGCGATTCGGGCATTAGCAGTAACTATTACTGTCAGCGGAGCAACGAATAGTGCATAACGTTTTCAGATGGCGCACAGTAACTGTTACGGTGTGGCCGGAATAGTTCCGTCGCTGGCAGAAGCATTCACGGTTTATCTACAATCCGTTTTTCATTCGTAGCTGTTACGGTGAGCGCAGTACCAGTTACAGTATAAACAGTAAATGCTTAGGTTTGCTCCTCTCCGTGCAGGATGAATAGAATTTCAATCAACCGTTTCGAAAATTAATTTAAAAAACGAAAATTATTTTTTACCCAATTCATTGAAAGAAGACGAAATTTGGATGAAAAAGCATGCATTCTCTATCAAATAGTGAAATTTTCAATAATTGATGGGTAAGTTTCGGAACAGAAATATAATAAATGAATTGTCAGATGAAAATTCAATTTCGAATAAAATGAAAGATGATTTTTCAAGAAAACATTTACGTTTTCAACCAGAAATGTAAGTCTTGAAAAATGTGTCTTTAAAAATGGTTCAACTGTAAGGAAAAGAGTACATTTTTCGAATGAAAAAATGGTTTCTTAACGTAGGAGATTGATGTTTCATTAGAAAAACCAACTTTCAACAAGAAACCTAGTTTTTACCCATATAATTAAATTTTCTATCAAATTGTTGAATTTCTAGGCCAAACAGACGAATTCTTAAGAAGATTGTTTAAGCCTCAACTGCAAAAAAATAATCTTTGACCAAACAGTCGCATTTCAAACAAAAAAGGATGAATTTTTGATCAAGGAGATAAGCCCCCTACTAAATACGATTTACCAACCAAAAAATGAATTTTCAACCAAATAGAAGAATGTTCAACAAAAAACAAACTTTTCTAAAAAATTGTTCAATCCTGAACCAAAAAAAAATCAATCCCCTATCGAAAAAGACAAATTTCCAAACAAATAAATGGATTTTCGACCTTTTAGTTATAATTTTGCAGGAAATAACCCAATTCTCAGCCAAAAGAATGGATCTTCGACGAAAGAAGTACAATTGTGTCAACGAAATGGTTTAATCCTGAAGCATAATAAATGGATTGGTAACTAAACATTGCATTTTCAACCAAAAAGGATCATCTGTCTTCAACCAAGAATATCAAGTTCGTAATACAAAGAGGTTTTTCTACCAAATATATACATTAATTTTCAACCAAATGCATGAATTTTGGAATAAATAGATGGATTTTCAGATTTAACGATATTTCCGACGAAAATATAATTCTTCACCAAAAATGGAACGGAATTCTAAAAAAATGTTTGGATCCTCAACCAAAATAGCTTGACTTGTAACTGGATAATTGCATTTTCTACCAGAAAGAATGAATTCTCAACTAAGGATATAATTTATTTATTAGAGAAACGACTTTTGACGGGATAATATAATTTTCACCAGAAAAGAATAATTTCCATAAGAAAATATAAATTTTTAACTAGAAATGGAACTTTTACATTATAGTTGAGGAAATCAGATAAAGATCGAATTCCAACAAAATAGTTAAATCCTCAATTAAGTTTTGGGTGTAATGATGAATCTTCGAATAATAAAAATTGATTTCTTAACATTTGACTGTAACATTCAACCGGATGGTTGTATTTTTTATGAAAAAAAAAGTATTTTTCATTGAAAAATATTAGTTTTCTGCAAAAAGACGTTTATGGACGTCCCTAAAATCCGTTACGTAATTTAAGTATGGTCCCTTAGATATGGAATCCTAATCTTTTGCTTACATTTTGTGTAACTAAAACAATAAAGAAACGTCTAACAATAAATTATGATGAAGTAAATTCATGTATCATTAATGAACAAGTGATTTTGTTTCTCCAAATTATTTTTGTTTTTCGTGCAGTCCTGATGAAACATGGCATTTTCCATGTTTGAAGAGCATTCACGATAAAAAGTAATTTGTCGAAGATTTCTGGTGAAGGAACTTGTCCGTTTTTGAAGGTTTTAAACAGTGGGTGGAGTAGAATATGAAGAAATTATGCTACAGAGGGTGTTAAACTTCACTTGAAACCAACACTATCTAATCCGGATAATTGTATGAAAAATTTCAGTCTCTACAGAACGAGATGACCTTAGTTTAAATAATTTAGCAAATGTGACATTGAACTTCAAGCACCTCTTTGTTCGAATTCATTTTACGTAATTAAAGTATATCTTAGTAAACTGGTACTTGTAGAGAATTCTGAAGCACATCCCTATTTGCAAGTCATTTGAAATTAGCTGAACAGGAAAAAGATAAATATATTGATAAACA
>WSXT02105767.1:0-11319 GCA_011762715.2 Neuroterus valhalla
GAACAACTTCGAGTTCCCGTGAGCGCGGTCTTAGAAATTATTTTTACTCTTGTATCACATGTTCTATTACAATTTTAATAAAGGGTTTTTTAACTTATGTTTAATGTGAACCAGTGGTCAAAATTTATTCCACCTTTTTGTTTACCGACAAACAGAATGTTTAAAATTATATCGACGAGAAATGCTAATTCAAGAGGTGGATATTGGTAAATTACACCAAATATCATGGAAGTTTGAGAAAAACGAATTTGCGAATTCGTAAAATGGATAGAATTGTCTAAATTAATTCACCATGTGAATTGTAAAACTTCTCACGAATTATAATTAAAAGTTTTGGATAAATTCGAATAATAGGGTTGTTTCTAAAGTCAGGTATTGCTGTTCCGATAAAGGGGTATCAAAGTTCATAAAACTCTCATTTTAAAAGTGTCCATGAACTATTCTTTGCTTATTGCTTAATATTTTTAATTTAATGTTGAAATTTAAATTTTGTATAACGATGTTGATTGGATGACCCAACTGATGTCAATTGGGTCGGATTTTCGACCAATCACGAGTTAGTTGTCAGTGATTCTCATATATTTTTTTCTGTGTCCATATTTTGTTTATGTAGCATGTTATAATCTTTTATCAAACAGCTACATAACTGTAATAAAACCATGTTTGCTGGGGAGTGGAAGGAACGCGGAAAATAAAAAAAAATCGAAAATAAGAGAAATAGACTTAGATTCCCTGGGTGCATATCCCCCCAGTTTAGCAAAGTATTTATAAATTTCCATAATGACATAACCTCACTTTATAACTTGAGATTTGAATCATTTCAGGCATTGTACAACCACTTTTAAACTTCTATTACATATAAAATGGAAACATTCAAACCAAAATTCGTGTATAAAAGCATCAACTCAACAAATATTTTGAATCAAGTATAATGTTTACCGCACAAAGCGTGTGACTTTACAAATTTTCGATAAATGTACTTACTGCTTTCCTTCAACCTATTCTTCACATTCAACCAGAATATCACACCAGAATCAGTTTTTTGGTCACATAAACGCATAAAACTTAATTTAGCTGACAAAATTGTCAGAATCAAACGCGATTGACACTAGAACGGCGTAACTTCTTTATCATACGTTTGATTAAAAGCCTGCGCATTGATTATTTTGAGAACCTCTGTGTCAGGTAACACCCACGTGACACAAATTTGAATGAGCGTTTTCCTGCCTTTGATTTTTATCAATTTTTTTCTGTTGAACAACTTAACAGAACAGAAAATGACAACGCACTTCGAGTTTGGAATAAAATTATAAATTCAAAAATTATTATAACTAAAATTACGAAACAACCCTATTGTTAAAAATTAGGTTTAATGTTTACAAAATTATTGAACTTAGTAGTCGTTGACATAATGCAGTGCCTATATAGTCACAAGGTTACGTCAAATTTTTCTGAAATGCCAAAAATAATATTTTTACTCAATGAAAAACAATGAATTTAACGCTTTGATGGAAGACAAAAATGTTGTTGATGAAAATTGATGAATGTAACAGCCTAGTTAAATTTGAATGGTTGAAAAATAATTTTCAATGGCAAGTTATGCCGTCGTAATGTCGTTTGAGATCGTTATAACGACCTTGACGAAACCACGCTGATATGAGAATGCCGTTAAGCGTTTTTTGTTTAGACGAAGAGCATTGTGTTTAAATAAATTTATAAATAAATTTCTGAGAAAAAAGGATTATGCTGCGAAGATGGGATCAATTTCGATGTGTGATGCTTGATAAATTCAAAATAAATATTTCAAAGCATCGCGATCGAATCAATCATGGTTCCTCGAAGCACGTTCTTTACATTTTTTTTTTGAGAACACGAAAATATTTTGGACAATACACTTTTACAAAGAAATATTTATGAAGATAAAACTTCCATTGTTATTTTATTTAAGAATACCAATTCGATGATCGGATGTTACTTTTTCTTCCAAATGAAAGTAGATTAAAATGATGGCGTGGCTTCCTTCATCAAACACATCATGGCGCCAATTTGATTTGCAGGTGAAAAAAAATTTCGAAGGTTTCCAGCGTCCAAATCGCATGAAAAAATCCAGTGTATTTTGTAAAATTAGGTCCAAAAATTTGTTGAGAAACGCCATTTGAGAGCAAGTGTCGCGTTACTTTTTCGGTACTTGAAAAAGTTCACGTCGGGGTCACCAATGTGGGGTTGTAGAGGTATTTAATTATCTGACTCTGACTGATTATCTGACTGATAAATAGATGAAATCCTGTCAATGGGTGCTAACACAAGGTGACGCCAACTGGTTATGCAGCATTGCTGCTCCAAGCGAGCAGTATACAAGATAGAGAGGAAACTCACTGTCGACTTGCTGCTATGGATGTTACTAGGAAAGTCCCTATGCAAGTTACCATGGGTGTCGTGCAAGTATTACTTTATAATTACTAGAGTAAATCCCTACAAATGTGAGAACTATTCAAAAACTAAGAGAGATGACAGACGAACTCTGCCCTGATATAACACATTATGAAGTTCTGGACGCTTTCAAGGGAGATTCCTTTATGGACTATCCCTTCGAAATGCGGGAGCTGAAGTGGATAATATCTACACTCAAGGTGAAGTCATCTCTCGGGCTGGACAAGTTTGATTGCAGCATAATTAGTAATTTACCATATTTAGCAATTTCAGATTAATAAATAAGAAATTTCATATTTATTTTGTACCTTAATAAAAGATAAATAAAATTGACTTCGGACGGTACCAAGCAGCAGTATCAGCGAATTACACAACGACATCATAATCAAACACAGCAAAGGGTGGAGAGAAAAAGCCAAGAATTGTAGAGAAGTCTCAAAGCACCAAACGAAGCAAGGTATATGTTTTTGGAATGTACGAGGCACACACAGTATATGCAATTTGAAATTGAACCTCTTATTAGTAATGTAATAATATGCTTTTCTAAGCGACTACAATGTATCTTCCAGTTGTGCCACAAAACAAAAGAGTAAAGGCAGAGCCAGTGGTGGTCTAGTTACGCTAGTAGAGGAATGCTCATTTAAATCGATATCGGTAATAGATAGCACAAATTTATGGCTGTTTAATAAGGTCGAAACAAACAGTAAGAAGATTGTGATTGGTAATATATACTGGCCACCCAGCGCTGAGTCAAAATTTCGCATATAATCATTATATGACTTTCTCACTAATCTTATTGAATCAAGCGAACAAGATACTAACTTCATTATTGCAGGGGATTTTATTCCAAGGCTAAGAAATTTAAATTGTTTAGATAGCGATTATCTTGATTCACCATATTTCCCCAATTGAAGAACAACGAAAGACACAAGTATTAACAAAAGAGGAAGATTATTAACTGAAGTAATGGAAATACTATTGTATAAATACTATTATGAGGAACTGATAATGTTACTTTTCGCAGATGACATTGCGTTATTGGCATACTCTTGGCACGATGCACGTAATAAACTGAGAGTTTTGAAAAGCTACTGTAAAGAAAAGGGATTACAAATTAATGCCTCAAAAACAAAAATAGTTCCTTTCAGAAAATCAGGTAAATGTAGAAGATTAAAACCACTTTTTTGGGGTCAAGAGGAAATAGAATATGTTAGTTCATACGTATACCTTGCATGCCATTCTCCAGTTCCGGCAAATCCCAAGTAGCAAAAAATTATTTTGTCGACAAAGGTATAGCCGCAACTCCCAAAGTTCGCAATATACTTCAAAATTGTAGAAACGAATCATGGAACGCAACAAATGTTCTTTTCAATGCAATTGGCGGAGCCACTGTAATGTATGTAGCAGAAACATGGGCATTAAGGTACAGTGAACAGGTAGAATGCGTTCAAACACGTTTTTACAAAAGTTTATACAGGTGACCTTTAAACATACCTAATTGCTACGTATGGCAGGAAACCGGATCTTACCCATTAAAACTTACTGTAATAAAACGCGCGTTGAATTGGTGGTGCAAAGTGCTTGAAATGCCCGACGATCGTCTACCAAAACAATGTCTAATTGCACTTTTCAAGCTTGTTCAGCGAGAAGAATGAAAACAGAATATAATTGGGCTTCACAACTTAAAGCAATCATAGAGAAAGTAGGTGAGAAGGACATCTGGTCACGACAGTTTGTACTCGGTGAGGAGTCAGTCACCTGGAAGTGTCAGAGCATCATAACCTCTTGGAAGAATAACTTAAAATGGCTGAAAATTGGAAAAAGGATAATGTCGAATTATAGAAGCTTGAACCGTCATATAAGCAGCCTAGATTCTACCGAACAATATTTGAAATTCAAATCACCTCTCTATAAAATTAGAGTGATATCTCCGTTACGGTTATCAAGTGATAGAAGAATCAAAGTAAGTCACAACAGTAATGTTTATATAATTATCACAGATAAATTGAGCAGAATCTGCAATAGGAACTTACCCGAAAGCCTTAAATACTTCCTGCTGGACTGCCCTATATACAAGCCTTTAAGGGAAAGATTTTTTATTAAAATATACGAGTAGCGATCAAGATGATTCCGAAATGATTCAAAAAGGTTTATGTATACACGACACAAATCATCTAAATGACGTTTTTCATTACACTATTAATGCACTTAAAATAAGATCTTTTATTATTAACGAATAAAATATCCTCCCTCAATCCTGCTACTGACATTATTAAGGAAGCGTTGATCGCTAGATATATATTTTGTAATAGCACTTAGTAATACTTTAATAATTATTTATTTCTATGTAATGATATACTTTGTACAAGAGTGTAACATATCTTCATTTTACACCAATAAATGTTAATTAATTACTTACTTACTTGAATGAAATTGAAGAAAAAAATCAGAATTCACTCAAAAGTCATACAATCCATTATCAGGATTTCAAAAAAATAGTACGATAAGATTTGAACTTCGGCACATACACTAATATTCAAACGGTCATTACACGTTTATAAAGAATCAAAACGTATCCAATCTGAAAAAGCAATTACATATTCGAATCTTACTTGTGATATATTACTTCACGTGAAGATTCAAACAAGGCGAGAGACCAATAAGACTGCAAATCATAAGGCGTCGAAATTCTCCATCAGAATTTGGGACGTAATTCAGAAAAAAATAGATCCACAAGCTGCTGACGTGAACATGGTATAAAATTGATTTGATCGACGGACTCCGCAGGATGATTGTTTAATTCGAAGATCATCTTAGGGACGAACGTTGAACATAACTGATAAAGGCCCATTCAGACTAGCCGTTCTCGGTTGCGGTTGGTCGGTACGGTTCGGTTCTTGGTTGAGCGATGCAGCTCACACTGCGCCCATTCAGCCTAACGATTGTCATTCTCACGCATGCTGACAGGCCTCGTAGCTTCAGCGGAGGCTCTCATTGACTACGGTTGCGAATGGCACGGTTGAAATTAGAATCGAACCTAAATGCTCGAATCGAATTGGAACCGGGACAGAGAACGTGCTGATTGACCGAGAGTCCGACCCGACCGGCGACCCGCAACCGAGAAGGGCTAGTCTGAATTGGCCTTAATATTGCCTTTACCTCAATCGTGGCAAAATAGGCTCACAAAACCAAACGCGGCGCACAAAATTGGCGAAGAACCCAGAAAAGCGATATTTGTCTCGCTACTTGTAATGATATGCCATTCCGTCCTACCGACACCGCTCTCCCTACTTTTCTGCCAAATTACCTTATCACTCAACAGTACTTATAATGTATGTGTAATGACCAATTATAATAAGTCAATTGCCCGCTTTGCACTAAACTTTCGCTTTTGAATGCGCAATAGGTTACAAACAGTACATTTGTCTACCGCGAACATTCAAAACATACATTTTTATCACACAGGCAAATTTTTACAAATGCTACTATTGATACATAATAACATATTCAAGGATGGGGCATTCCCTGATGCATGAAAGGATCATTTAATTTGTTTTGTTCCTGGATCTCCTCCTTGAAAGTTCCGATCAGTTCCACTAGCATCATGTTTTCTTAAAGTAATAGAGGAAAAGATGAATACCAGGCTCACCTTGAAATCGGAAAACAAAAATCTGCTATCCAAATCTCAATATGATTTCATCAAGTCAAGGCCATGTGCGAATAATTTGGCGATCATTTCTACAAAAATCTGTACAGGTCTCGTTAAAAAGGAGATTACAAAGTGTTTATTTGTAGACATAGGTGGGGCTTTTAATTACATAAATCTGGAGATGCTAGTAGAAGATCTGAGAGATTTGAACATATCGCGATCAGGTTGGAAACTCGTTTTCAATCTCAAAACAAGTCGTAACTTATTCTTTTGAATAAATGGAAAGCTGGTAGAGCCAAGGATTTGTTCCAAGGGGAGGAATCGCAAGGATCGGTCCTTAGTCCAATTTCATGGGTAGTTTGAACCAAGGATATCGAAAACATTTTGCCAAGAGGGGTCTCGATCCTACAATTCACGGATGACATAGTCCTAATTTTTCGGTCAACAAATATTAAGAATCGCCAAGCAATGTTGCAGCTCGCATTGGATGCCTTACGGGTCTCTTTAATAAGCGGAGATTAACGATTACGGAAGACAAAACTCAATTGATTTATCTTACAAGGAGTAGGATAGACTTACAGGATATTAATTGGGGAGTAGAAATAAACATCATTTTCTGACTGTAAATTTACAGGTCAAGATTACTTTATATAGATGCAAGAAAAGGTCGGAAATTACTAAATATTCCGAATGTTCTAAAGGGAACGTGGCAAAGAGGTGATCCCTTGAATCTACTAAATGTAAATAAGGGTATGATAAGAAGTATGTTGGGATATGGCTGTCATTTTTTCAACTTGAGTAACGGCAAAGTCGTGGAGTATCTCGATAAAATACAAAATCTGGCTATGCGACTTATTGCATGATACAGGGGTTCAACACCAATCAATGTAATGACGGCAAAGTTGGGGCTATTCCCGCTTAAAAAAAAAGAGTCCATTTTATTGCCAGCAAATATTCACTCAAGGTGTACGCTAGCAGGAATCACCCTCTGACAGAACCACTCTTGGATTTGGAATGTGAATTAAGAAGGACCCGAAGGGGGAAAACACAAGAGGACAGATATCTGAACGAAGAAAGTATAGTATATTTGGGATGCGAGACAATTTTGTACTTTATGGAAACACTTACAAGTACAAAAATTTAATAGTTGATAACAAAACTCCCCTTTATTACGAATTTTCTATCTAAGATCACCTGCACCCATGTTAGTGGATGTGGAGTCGGGAAAATCTATCAAGAGTGCGAAATCGCCAGAACAGGATTCCGGGACGGTGTCTATTTTCACGCTAGAGACTCTGGCAGTACTTTTTACAATGGATTTCATTATGATAAGGTAGATGAGTAAGGCTGTGATATTCTACGACGCTCGAAGTGTTTTTCATGTGATACATTCGATTAACCCTGATAGGATTCCATCTGATATCGTATTTGAGATCAAAAGCAAGCTGAACAGAGCAAGGAAAGCGAATCTAATAATTAGTCTTGTATGGGTTCCGGGGCATGCATGCATAGATGAAAACGACATTGTTGACAACCTGGCCAAAGAATCCATTAGGAAGGCCGAGGTTTTGGAACGAAAAATCCAATTTACAGATCTACATAGCTCGGTAGGGGCAGCCTTTGATAGAGTATGTAAAAGTTGGTTTAATGGAACTAGCAACTGACGAGGAAAAATGTATCTTCACGAATACTCTGCATTTTCTAGAAATCCGTAGTTTCATCTCTACAATGCATGAAAGGGATGGATCGTTTATATTAAAATATAAACGAATACGAAAGGAAATTTTCGAAATGAAAGTGTAGCAAAACATACTGTTATAAAACATATCCAGTGATGGAGCAAGGACCGGAAGGCATTAGATTCAACCTTGTCATATTCTACGACGTGGTAAGTAACGCCAAAGTGATATCCAGCTCAAACGCATGTGAGAATTGTGGCCAAAAGGCTAAAGAAAAAGGAGTGACTCAAAGTGAATTTACACAATGGGAACCCATCGAATGTAAGAAAAACAAAGATGTAAACAAACAAATGTTTAGAATCACAAGTGTACCTCAGGGGAAACTTATCTCTAAACAAAGACAAATTAGAAAGAGAAACATGACCCTTTCGAACCCTGAATCAGACGACTCTACAGTTAGTCTTAAGAAACAAAGAGCAAAAAGCTCAAGTGTGACGACCGTAAATGTGCCAGTCCTTCTACTTAACAACAAGTACGAGAGAATTCATGAAACAGAGGCACAAGGAGGCACCAGTGGTGATGCGCTGACCCTACTTCCATTGTCCACAGAGAATAATGAGATAAGTATGTTAACTGACAAACAAGAATCAGGAGAACGGGAGGTCATAGCAAGTGGTGAAAAATACACTCCACCTCCTATTACCATCATAAATGAACAACTCCTCAAATCAGGTGAAGAAATCAAGAAACCAAACGACCTAGCAACGTCAACTAAGGCTTCTCCCGCCTGAAATACAAGAAATAATCAGAAAATGAAACAAACTGCGCAAACTGAATGCCAGAGTGCTATCTAATAAAAGCAAAGTGGAACACGAGAGGATAAAGAAGGAAGCAGATAGGATAATAGACAATTGGAACGATAAAAGTTGGAGTACCATCCTCAACAGTGACGAAGATAATTATCGACGTAAGCTTTGGAAAATACAAAAACCACTCAAGAGACCCGATACAGTGTTACCGTTTTTTCCAGAAACAAACTCCAGAGGAGGAACCATTGATAAACTAGTGGACTTCGCAATAGTAAAAGTGGCAAAAATTTCAACAAAGGCTGAATGCTAACTTACTGCGACCCCATTACAACAACTGGAAAAAACAGATGGCGTAGAGGTAACAAAAATAATAAGAACGTTTGAAAACAACAAGGCACCCGGACCAGATGGTATTATTATTCAACAACTGAAGAACATGGGGCCGATTACAAAAAAACAGGCTCGTTGAAATTTACAACTGGTGTCTCAGCAACGGTTAGTTTCCGAACAAATGGAAACTTGGACACTACATATTCTTACATAAGGAAGGCAAAGACCAAAATGAGCCAGTGTCCTACAGACTCATCACATTGCTGAACATTATGGGAAAGATCCTCGAAAAAATCCTAATTTAAAGAATGCGGGAAGCCATCGACGAGGTCATCCCTCCATTCCAACACGGATTTTGTAAAGGAAAGGAACTCAAACACAAGCGCTGAGGACTCTCAGTCACATCACTGAGGGATTTAGAAACGGAGGGTCAACTTCTGTAATTAGTACTGATCTCTTCAAGACATTTCACTCAATATACCACGAAGGTCTCGTAATCAAAATGGACAAAATGAACATGCCAGCTAATATAATTAAAATAATTCAAAACCAACTTCAAGACAGAAACATTTCTGGGAAGCACCTGAATATAATTGGAAAAATCCACCAAGGACCTCATGGAGTTCCACAAGATTCGATTTTAGACCCAGTAATCTTCGAAATATACATGTCCGATCTTCCAGTGAATCTTATCCCAAATACTATGATCTCACAGTACGCAGATGACCTATGTGGGTCATCTGACCCACATAGGTCATCTGAGACCCCATTCCTACAAGGAATGGGGTCTCAAATGCAACGTCACCAAAACGGAGGCTATAATTTTTAAACAGAAAATGCATCAATTCACCTACCCCCAAGTCGGCAAAGATAACATCGATATACAGAAAAAAAATCAACTACTTGGGGATCAAACTAGAGAGAATTCTGTCCATGAAAACTCACGTAGATAAAGCTTGTTTAAAAGTTGAAAGAGCTGCATTCGCACTTAACTCAATTATTGGCAGGCATAGCAGAGTGGATGAGGGAGCTAAACTCCTCATAATCAACACTTGCGTCAGACCAATACTGGAGTATGGAAACATACAAGTACCCAGGAGGCAGAGCAAAAGCTCAGTCAAGAAACTAGAGGTGACTCTCAGGAAAATAATAAAGAATGCAGGTGGGCTTCCGAGCTCATTTCCATCTAAGGACCTATGGGGAATGATCGACCAGACACCGTTTCATAAACGACTGTTTTAACTCCAGGAAAAGTTCCTTAACAAACAACGGGAATACAACTACAGGAAGATCGTCAAGAAAAAGACGTCGATACAACGGGACCGTGTCAATTTAGACACACTAACCACCGATTAACTTTGAGACATAGGTAATAATATGTGTGTCATATATTAAAATAGATATACCAGTCTCGTCTGGCAAACCACCAGGATAAGTACACAGAAAACTAGACAGGGCAATTATGTATTTATAAACGGTCTAGCTAGGTTGACACAGGGCAAGGTCAACGTATCTAATCTTGTTCTACACCAAACGCTCGTTCAAGTATACATCAATCTGTTAAACAATCAGAAAGAATTAAGTTTCATTTAATTTGATCATTGGATGATCAAATATGATACTCAAGTGCTATTTTTTATATCAATCGTTCAAATGCATGCGAGTCAAATGGCGCCTCGCAGATGAATCATATTGATTTCCCAAAGAACAAAAGTTCATTTTGAATATTAAGAAAAATTTTCGAGTATTTATATTGCTCACTTAGGACTGATTTTTTTCATGTAAGCACAATGTCAACAGAGCAACTAACTTATTGTGTCTAAATATTTTCTCATGGCCAGGGAACTGAGAACACTATCTCTTAACATTTTAGTGTGACGCAATACGCCTCCCCTCGCCCCCTGCTTATCCATTTTTTCTCGATTTCTAGAACTCACCCCCGCCTCAAAGTATGTACCTTCCAAAGGGAGGACAGTCTGGAAATGGATTGAACCTCTACCGTTCTTATCAATTTTCGTCCAATTCTCGTCCCTGAGTCCCTCTCCTCGCAACTGTGAACGTCTTGTATTGACGCCTTTTAACATTCAATGTGAAAATCTAACATTTTTGTAGGGTTTAAGTATATCCCAGAGGTTTGTGGAAAGCTCGAATAAATTGGCAACTGAGATGTCAAAAAAGTGCAAACCAAAGGAGTGACGAGTTTTACAAAAATTCTCATTTACAGAACTATATTTCGATATTGATTAAAAAAAAATTCTAAACATTTCCCATGATGTACCCGTGCAGAAATTGCCCATCTTGGTCCATATTTCCGATGTGGCCCCGATCGGGTTTGCCATATGTGCCTATAGCATGGCTATTCCTGTGGTTCGGGTCGGAACCACATCGGGGCGATCCCGCCTGTTATTAATTGCAGCGCCCT
>WSXT02105778.1:0-11318 GCA_011762715.2 Neuroterus valhalla
ATGAAGCAAAGATAAAAATACTGAGTAGAACAAAGACTAGCAGTGGTTTTCCTCATTTTTGTCCACCAGAAAGGAGTATAATAGTTATTAGGTACCTTATTTTCGGGACGACTAGCCAAATGGCGAAAATAGACTTGTCGTCCCGAAATTTGGGACGACTAGCCGAACGCGCGAAATTGCTAGTCGTCCCGAAATTCGGGACGACGAGACGCAGCCAATAAAAAGACAAGTGTAAAAAAATTACACCGTTGGCCATATATTACAACGGCCGTTGGCCGTTCAGAAACCAATTCCCGCCCGATCACTGAAGTTAAGCAGCGTTGGGCGCGGTTAGTACTTGGATGGGTAATCGTCTTAGATTATTACGTGCTGTTGGCATGTTGGCTAGAGACTGTGCTCTCCTGTGTATTCAGCATAACAAGTTATGAGTCTTTAAGAGTCATGCTTATCCCGCAAGGAATGGCTCATTGGTTCATTTTTCCAATTCAAAATTATAATCGTTTTCCAGAATTACTGTTTCATGTCAAAATTCTCTGTTCCAGTCTATAATAATAACTCTTTACGGAAATTTCCAGTCCTACAGTTAAAATTATTATTATTCTTTACGGGAAATAACTAATGTTTGAATATGATAAATTCTATTTTTTACGGAAACTCCTTCTCTCAAAGTCAAAATCAAAACTCTCTACTGGAATCCCCCGTCTCTACTTAAAATCAAAGAGTAATAAAATATACAAAAACCACTTTTCATTTGCACATCAGTAAAAATGACCATTTAACAGTTTTCCCCATTTATTGCTCAAATACACATTCTGATTATACTAATTGGACGAGCGAAGCAAGTCCTCGTAGAACAGCATCAATGTACATTTTTGTAATCTCTCTCACACCGCAAGTAATGCACGTACATACTTCAAATTTTGCATGCTTGCTGCTTTATGACCTAAAAATGTGCCATCAAAAAGAATTTTCGAAAAATATTATCTGGTAGCTGAGATATATCGGTTTTTTTACATGCATATGGGGATTTCTTATAAACCGAGAGAGATATAACTAAATTGCAGATTTGTGTATCAGTTGTCAATGAAGTAGATGATCAACGTAGGTTTATTACCTGCGAAGTTTGCTTCATATTGAAATATGTATTATATAGAATAGGATTTAAAAAAACAACGTGTCCTCTTTTGTAATAAAGTGTGATTGACCTATTTATTTTCAATTGCGTCATTTTCCGTGCACTACTTAAAACAGTATATCTGTAACATACAAATTTGAGGAAGTTAGATTATATACGCAAGCTCTCATTTTCAGTTCTTCTTTTTCCTGCCTAATAACATATGCCAATTTTTAATACAATACAGCGAACTTCGAGTGTCATATATAGCTACGCTTTTGCTAGTTATTAGTATATTGAATATTTGCTTATGGAATTCTCGCGAAATTCTGCTGTTATTAACTTCAAAGCCAAAACCAATTGTTAATCCCTGTTACAGAATATCCGAGCCTGGCCTGATGCAGAAAAACATGAAACTGATGTGACCTACACTGCGCATGGTTTCCAATTAATGGTGAAAAACCTCAATTTTTATTTCCATTGTTACCGTCATGATTGGGCCTCTGATTTTCAAATGAGCGATAATGATAGAAGCATAACCAGCATCGCGTTAATTAGAGCAACCAAGTTCAGTAAAGATTCTGGCTACGAAGACAGAATTGCAACCATTGATAACGAAGTTTGTTATCCTTAGAAACTATGTTAATTAAAAGATGTTTTTTACTTTTACGGTTAGAGTTATACATCACCAGTAGTTTAATACTGGAGTAGTCGATTTCCTTTGAAGGCATAGAATAAGACTTTCCTTAAACTCAATATTCTGTGTATCATAGTGAATTATTCTAATTCGGCATCTTGTTACCTTCACCGCTCGAGTTTCTGGAATCGTAAAATGTTCACATTCAGCGAAAGTCCATAATTTCCTCACCGATAATCTCTTCTTCCAAAGTAAAACACCGATCAATAACCATTTCCCAAGGACGTTAATAACGCAAATCACGAAACACGCAAACGCTTCCAATCTGAGAAACTTTAAGGTTTTTTGCACATAGACTACAACAACAGTTTTCATAAATACTGAATATCAAATTTCACGATTTCATGTGTCAATATATATCAAATTCTAGAATTAAATCCTCAAAGTAAACCCGGTGCCAAAACTATAATGGAACTCCATTTAAAACTTGGAACAAGATTAATGGTGATCAAATAATTCTATTTGCGGACGAGCACATTTTGTAATTAAAGTTACATATAGAATGCTTCGTTAATTCAAATTCTCCTAATTATTTACTCTGTTGAAGCTTTATAATTTGAAAGATAAATACAATGTTGGATAACAGGTAGCTAATAAATCTAGATATTAAGAATACAAATTACATGAAAATAAAAACTTTCGTGAAAGGGATACATGGACTCCGTTTACAGATCGTGAATAATCTCGTCTACTTAACTCAATATATATGAGTATGTTGCACTCAATATCCGGTTTCGTAAGTAACATGAAACATTTTGTTGAAGGTTCTAACTAACATGGGACGTAGAACTGTTATCAGACCTCGCCTTTTATCGACCAGCACAGCATAGTTAAGCTGGTGATGCATTAGAGCAGATGCTATAATTACATGAAATTAGTCTAACGACCTCACTTCCTAAACCGTGTGAGTTGAGGTGATCATTGCTTCGATTTACATAGCTGGCTACAGTCCAATCGTAATAAGTCTCTGATTAAGTCCTTATGACTTCTCCAACTATAATCATCTTTCCCCATCAACCTTCAATCGAAAATAAAACAGGAAAGATCAAATAATGTCATCCAAATACGACCAACATAGAACAAACATAATTTCTTGATTACAAAACACTCTCCACAGTGGACAGAAGATATTTTTTTGGAGCTTTGCTTCTTTTGGGAGGGTATGTACTCTGAACGAGGCAACCTAACTGTGAAAAACGGGAACACACCGTCTGCGTCACGTTTGATGCGACTGAAAACATCTACAGCATGGCACCAACACAGCTATCTCTCTAAGTCCCCCCCCCCCCCCCGTTCGGGTATAGTATATGTATAACGAGTGGAGTATACATAACACATGTACAAAATTGAATAACTATATTACAATAAATTGTATATTTTATATAACATCGACTAGAGATTCATTCATGTCTACATATTACACTTGAAACTAACAAACTTTAATCATTCAACTTCTTTGAAATTTTAATCTCCAATTGCGATCAACTTCATACTGCCTGCTTCAATATTTCTTTTACTGGCGTGCAGGTGTGCATGGAGCGAGGGCATAGCTGTTTTCTTCCAATCTATGAATGAAGTAACAATCAAATTTATGTTTCTCTTTCTAGGCCGACGAAGCAAAGCTTCTGTCGGCGATCCCGCGATCGCTCTACTATTTTTTTGGACCATGAAGCCATAATTCCTTGCGGGGTAAGCGTAACTCGTAAAGAGCTATAGTCGGTTAAGTTGGATACACGGGAGGACACCAGTCTCTCGCCAACATGCCAACAGAACGCGATATTTTCGAACAGTTACCCATCCAGGTACTTACCACGCCCAACGCTGCCTAACTTCAGTGATCGGACGGGAACTGGTTTTTCAAGCGTGGCATGGCCGTTGGCATAATAGCTGAAAATTTTGTGTTCTAATTGAAAACACATTTCCATATTTGGAAATAAATCATTTTGTTAGAAAATGGTATCTTTCAATAGAAAATCCATTTTCTTGGTCAAAAATGTATCTCATCCGTTGAAAGTTAAACTACTGGGTTCAAAGTTGAACACATGTGTTGGAAATACAATTTTTCGACTAAAATTCCGTTTTTGGTTTCAAAATTGAATATTCCGTTGAAAGGCCGTCTTTTCAAGTAAAAAATTAATACGTCCAATTCTAAATTCATTTATCCTAGTTTGAAGTTCAATATTTTGGTTGAAAATCCAATTTTTCGACTGAAAACTCACTCTCAACTCACTCTCATGCTCAACTCTAAATCCATTTTTTTTTGCCCAAAAGCTCAACAATAATAGTTGAAAATCCTTTATTCTAGTTGAAAACCCATTTCCTTGTTTCAAAATAAATGATTTTGTTAACAATTAGGCTCTTTGAATAGAAAATCCGTCTTCTTCGTTGAAAATTCATCTTTTTAGTTGAAAGTTCAACTGATGGGCTTCAATTTTTTCATTGAAAACTCACTTATTTGGTTAAATAAGTGAATATTTTGTTGCAAATCCGTCTTTTTAGTGTTCAATTCTGAATTCATTCTTTTTCGTTAGGAATTCAACATTTTGGTTGAAAATCCAATTTTTAGAATGAAAACTCACTTATTTGGTTGGAATGTTTCATATTTCGTAAGAAATTCGCCTTTTGAGTTGAAAATTAATTTTCCAACCCCAAATTCTTTTATTTTGTAAAAAAAATCAAGATGATGGTTGAGACTTCTTCATTCTGATTAAAACACTATTCCTTGTATCGAATAAATTATTTTTTTAACAGTTCATCTATATCCATCGGAAATTCATCCTTTTGGTTAAAATTCGAACTACTGTGTTGGTAGTTGAACAAATGTGTTAGAAATACAGTTTTTTCGATTTGAAACTTACTTCTTTGGCTGAAAAATTCGTTTTTTTCTTGAAAATTTGTCTCTTCTAGTTAAAAATTAATTTGTCTAATTCTGTTTTCATTCTTCTGGATGTGAATTTATCATTTCAGTTGAAAATACAATTTTTCTATCAGAAAGTCACTTATTTGGTTCAAGTGTTTCATATTTTGTTAGAAATTCGTATTTTCAGTAAATATTTATTTTTGGAATTCTCAATTAATTTATTTTGCTCAAAAGCTGAACAATGTAGTTGAAAATCTGTTATTCTAGCTGTAGCACATTTTCTGTTTTCTTTTCAATTTTTTTTCGATCAAAAAGTTACTAAATTGGTTAAAAAATTAATAAGTTTGTTGAAAATTCGTGTTTTCTTATTAAAAATTTAATTGCCCAATTCTAATGTCATTCAATTGAGTTGAAAATTCAACATTTTGGTTAAATGTCCAACTTTTAGAATGATAACTCACTTATTTGGTTGAAGTGTTTCATATTTTGTTAAAAATTCGTCCTTCAAGTTCAAAATTTATGCCCTCAACTCTAATTTAATTATTTTGTTCAAAACTTCAACAATATAGTTGAATATTCTTCATCCTGGTTGAATACACTATTTCAAAATGAATTATTTTATTGAAAAATGGTCCCTTTGAAAAGAAAATTCGTCTTCTTAGTTGAAAATTCATCTTTTCGGTTGAAAGTTCAACTGCTGGGTTGTAAGTTGAACGCATGTGTTGGAAATTCAAGTTTTTTTTATTGAAAACTCATTTATTTGGTTAAATAATTGAATAATTCGTTGGATATCCTATTTTTTAGTGTTCAATTCTGACTTTGTTCATTTTAGCTGGGAAACAACCATTTTTATTGAAAATCCAATTTTTTTATTGAAAATTTACTTTTTCGGTTGGCATGTTTCATATTTTGTTAGAAATTAGTCATTTCAGTTGAAATGAATTTTTCAACTTCAAATTCATTTGGTTTAATGTTCATTATTTGTGTCATTGCCTTTTTGATTAACCAAAAATCTGAATAACGGCTTGTACGTATCATGTTGATGTGCACGAAAATAAAAGCTTTAATCCCCCAATAAATTTGGTTGTTAACGTATAATTTTGAGGAGAAACAATAATATGGGTTATCGTATTCCACCAGAAGCAGTAACATGGTTTATACCAATATACACGTCCATTTTTGTAACGAAATCATTGAAACTGATTGTGTGCCATATGTGATAGGAATGCAACCCGATTTCAAATGTTGCACTCTTATGATTCAGATTGAAATAAAAATATATTATTGATAATTGAAGGTTTTTAGGATTGAAACAATAATAAGTCAAACACGGAATGATTTGTACATGGATTGCCTTTAATTGCAATGCGTATCCAGCTGATAATTCACTTGAAGAGACAAGAATCCAGTGGATTATGTCGTTAACCAGTATGATTATCGTGGAAAGATAAGCGACATGCGCACAATGATAATTAGGTAACCCACCTATTCAAAGGGTGTCCCCGCAAATTCCGGAGTCCATTATTTAACGGATTCCGTACAAGCAATAAATTAATACTCCCTCTGCGCAACTCGATTAACCCCAACAAATTTGCAAGATTCGCTCTGCGATTCATTTCTCCCTACCCGGAATATGACTGATTGTAAATTTCCGTTTCAATAATTTTGACAACGGTTCTAAGTTGAAATACTTTTTATTTGAAAAAGATGCTGTTGGCATACCTATATGAATTTTTAAGTGGTCGGGAAAAATGGAGAGGATCAGACTAGTTCTGTAACGCTTTTGTAACTATAGGCTATAGCTAGAACTCCTCACCAGGTAGTGCACGAATAGCTTTTTATTACTGGCTTTGACCGTCTCGAACTTTTCCATACCTGATTTATACTCAGTTAACTTCTCATATGAGAATTCATAAAATTCTACTCGTTGAATATGCTCAAATGATTGTTCAATTATATTAGGAATGGAAGATAATCAGAATAAACTTATAAAGCATTATTTTAAATTGTATTTAGATTAATATTGATATAAATGGAATAGAATTGCGGAAAAACATTTCGTTTGTTTGAATGTTCAGAACTTCTGGCACATGGAAAATATAACTAAATACAGATGATATAACTACGTTCTAACTGGAAGATCGAAATTTTTTACTCATAAAGATGAATTTGCAATACAAGGAGATCAATTATCAGCAAAATAAATACATTTCAAACCAACAAAGATTTCTTAGTCAAGGGAGAAATAAAATTTGAACCACATTGTAGAATTTTCTACAAAAAAATATCAATCTAACTAAGAAAAGAGCGATTTCTTTTCATACAAAAAAAAATATTTTTAACCACAAAAATAAAATAAATTTTCAACAAAATAGTAGAATTTTCCACTGTAAAGAATCAAAAGTCAAACCCAGAAAGAAAACGGAAATTCGAGGATAATATATTCAAATTTTTCATTGAAGAAATGAATCATTAACAACAACACAAATTATCAACAAAGCAAATAAATTTTCCACCAACTAATTGAAATTGCAACCCAAACAGAATAGTTTTCAAACAAAGGAGTGATCATGCCTTCAGTAAAAAAAATCATTTTCAACAACAATAAAAATTCATTCTCTACAAGAACATATCAACTATCAAGCAAACAGTTCCAATTTCAACTAAAAAGGCAAAATATCTGTACAAAAAGGGATGAGGTGAGAAAAAATTTAGGCCAAAGAGAAGAATTTTCAACCAAGAAAAATTTTTCGATCGAAAAAAAAAACGAATTTTCACCAATATGTTGAATCTTAGAACAAAAACAACGTATTATATACAAAACTGTTGTATTTCTGATCTAAAAATATGAATTCCAACAAAAAAAAGTATTCTTTAAAGAAAAAAAAAAAATTTTTGAGAAAATGGTGGATATTTTAAGCAAAAAAAGATTTTTCAGTCGGCAGAAAAAAAAATGTAACCCACATTGTTGAACCACAAGAGAGAAATTCTTTCATAACAGTTGGATTTTTATCATAAAAATATAAATTTTCAACGAAAAGTCTAATTTTCAACCATATTGTTGAATTCTCGACCAAAAATAACGAATTCTTTGTAAGAAAAATTTCCGATACAAGAGGACCTCTGAAACCCAATTGTTCAATTCTTCACTGAAACAGTTGACTTTTTAAACAGAAAACTTTTTTTGAACGAAATGATACATTTTATCCAAATTATTGAATTTTTAAAAGAGAAGACCAATTATCTTCGGAAAAGCTGGATTTTCACATCAAAATTAGAAGGTTTGACAGAAGGATCGAATTTCCAACGAACAAACAATTATTGAATTGAGCGAAATTGTTGAATATTCAACTACAGAGATCAAAACCCGATCAAAACAGAGTAATTTTTTGGATATAAAAAAAACTTTAAAAATATGGATTTTCAAGAAATAAGCTCATTCTTAATCGGTCTGTTCGATTTTCCACGAAAATAGTTGAATTTCGATCCTGAAAATACGACTGTCCAAAAAATAGTTTAGTTTCCATCCAACAAGCCTGACTTTTCTACTGCAAAATATTTCATAGAAGACGTTTGATGGAGATTGGATACATTTCTGTTGAGAGGCGGGTTATACTGACTAAGAACAGAAAAATTCTTGCCTTGCATTTTTTGTTTCTTTGATTCTAATCAGGGCCCAATTGAAGCCTTCCTAAAATTCAAGATTAGGGCCTGACTAGACGTTGACACAGAAGACTTCCGTTTAGCTGAACTTCTATTTACCTGAACGCTCCCACGCTCGTTTAGCTGAACTCGAGCGGCAACCTCTACCCCCACTACTCTCGAGTAGACACGACACCTGACGGTAGCAACCAATTAGAAGTCACCTCTAGAAACACCCATGCGGAGGGCAACAGTGGTGAGAATTTCTCTCAGGTTTAGCTAAACGAATGTTTGCGTCGAGTAGCGGTTCAGCTAAACGGTAGTCTTCTGTAGATTCTATAGTCACAAAGAATGGGAAATCTCAACTGTGCCTTGATAAGTCCCCACTAGAACTAACTAGTCTAGTTGTTCTATAGTAAGTATCTGACTACTACCCTAATTCAAATAAAGGTACAAATAAGGCAGCTTCTGCCTGGAGAAATTTAGCCATAAACTTTTGGTTCGATATGAATTTGATGTTTGCAGGTAAGATTATGAAAGAGAGGCTAATAACTATAAGTGGATTATATTACTTGAAGATAATTCAATATTTCTGTAATTAACGAGGCTATCTAAAGTAAGTTGGGGTTACGAATCTGAATCGATTGATGAAAAGATTAATTGATTAAGTAGATCAAACAACGAGGGATAATCACAATTTCCAGATTATACAGTGGATTATTAAATTATTGTGCATGGTATGCAAAAATTTCATGAAAATTCCAAAAATGTTGCAGGTAGCAACTGAAAACTTTGATTGTAATTTACCAGACACAGCAGAGCTAAAAACAGTATTTAGGCCCGACTAAAGGTCATTTAATTCAAAACGAGAATAACCTCTGAGGTAAATATGACATCTGACCTTTTCATTGTTGTGACATCCGTCGGACCCCAAAGTCCTGGGAATTGCGAATTTAAGGGATTCGTCCACATATGAAGTCACATGACACTCTCCGGACAGTCATACTTCCGCCAACCGAACCGCTATCTAATAACCTGTGTCTAGTGTCGAGAGGAAATATCGCTGGTGGAATGGAATGTAAATTCGTTTCACGTACCACTGGTCAGGTTCAACCAGCAGATCCGAAACATACCTTTTTCATACCACACTCTTTTATTAACATATACTTTTTTCAAATGATGCTTTTCAGTGTAGTTTTCAAAGAGAACTTCAACTAAGACAACCCAACGTTATTCGCAAAAGAAAGTACAATACCCTAATACTGAACATGAAATTATAATTCAATAAGACAGGAGAATTTTCACTCAAAGTCTCCTAGGAGAGGAAGAAACCCTTGAGAAGAGAATGCAGAACCCTGTTCCAGAAATTCTCATTTGTCTAGAATTTCCTTTGAGACTAAATACAGATCTCTTGGTTTTCGCTAAATAAGTAATTCTCGAGGCACAGATGATCTGGGAAGAATATTTGAACAGAATCGGCTCTTCTTAATTCATGGAAACAGAAATATCACTTTAATCGTCTGCAGCCCGACCTTGTGGAGGTACTTTTAAATCGGAAAAAAACAGGATATAAGATTCCAGAACAGAATTTATCCATTATCTTGATGCAATGCACTTCAAATGAAAAACCCTATCATAGAGGGTGAATAAGTTATATTCCTGAAAACATTTTATGCACTTTGGAGCAAGAGATCTGATTAGGAGGTGTGGCGTACGCTGAATATTGACAATACCCTGTCACCGACATAGCCATTCATCTCTAAAGATTTGCATCTCTGATAACAGTTTTACTAACAATAGACTGACACTAGTTTTGATTTTCCTTTTGCTAATATTTGCTTGAATAATGATAAAAATTGTTGTGAAATTTTTATAAAAAATCCGAGACTCCTTTTCACTCTTTGGTAACAAGTGATACGATACTCTGAATTGACTTACATGTCTGAAGGTTTTTTCAAATGTAAATTCAACATTTTGGTGGTTTCGCTTACCTGCAACAAAGAGAAAAGAATGTTATTTAATCTAAGTTAGCTACAATAAGAATAATTTAGGCATTTTTTATGTTAATATGAAGTATGTTATGTATATATTTCGTATCTTATACTTCTAATATATTTATTTTGACATTCTCCTCCTTTGTGTACACTGTGAGTATAGCGTGTATCGAATAATTCAAAACCTGTAAATCCTCGCAATGCGAATCATCCATTTGACCCCAAAATCTCACATGCTCTCAAAACAGTCATTGTCTGGCCATAAACGTAATGCGGTTGAATAAAGTTGGGTGATGTGTATACCAGAATATACGCTTGAATTCCGTTGAATTTTACGATTTGGCCGAACTCAGTGCCCTATCCGAACACCGAGAGATATACGTATTCGAAATGCTCTCTACAAATCGCAAAACACAATGCACTCCCGCACTATCGACACCCACTGACACTTCCGTAGAAAAATGTGCCAGTTTGTGGCACTTGTGCCACGTATGGAAATTTAAATTTCAAAAAATAATGCTAAATGGAATCCAACTTTGAAGATATATAGTCAATTGAGATAAATCTATGATTGACGATGAATCCGTATAAGTTGATAAAACTAACTCTGGGATTTTATTCTGATTTTACGTATATGACTTGCATATACCTTCTTTTTATGTACCCATACTGAAAAATGTAGGACTGGCTGTCACCCTCAAGATCATACTCACTCCACTCCGTTTTCCGTCTTTTCTATCCCTCTTTCTTCCTTTTTACCAATTTTAAATGCGAAAAAACATCTTTATTTTCACAGCGGAGCACTCATACTTCACAAGAACCTGTAAACAGCTTGCTCACCTATATAGAATTCGCTCTTCACGAATACTGGTTTTGTGAACTTGTAAATGAGCTTCCGATCTATATTCGAAGGAGCAATATTTTCTCGACTCAGTACACGGCGAGATTTTTATATTAAAATACAATATGCTACTTGAAGATATTTTATCATGTTGTATGCGAACGCTGGAC
>WSXT02105789.1:0-11318 GCA_011762715.2 Neuroterus valhalla
AAAACTCCAAACTGAGAAAAAATGTTGCCATCAGCAAACATATTTTTGTTAGCAAGTCGACCTAGACAAGTTCTTTTTCGGCTGGCTTAAAAAACCGCACAAAACCGCTGAAAAGCTTAAAAAACCGCGAAAAATCCCGCTCCCGCGCAGGATAATTTTTTCCCGCTCAGCATGTTCAAATCCCGCGCCATTTCGCGGGAAAACCGCGCATCTGGCAGCACTGGAGACTGAGTCCCATTGAGGGTCCCGATAACTACTCATACAGGCCTCAGCCAAAACCAAGAGCCAATCAGAAAGAGGAAGACGAAGACAACCGACGATGCAACCTATGTCCGTTCTTTTTCACACCAAAATGGATGCGCAGTGGACATAAGCGGTCCAGTTTATATGTCGATGTCTCTGGCACTCGAACCCCGTACCTACTGTCATGCTGCTGTCGAAGATTACTCTACCTGCAGAGGGTACCTCCTTCCTCTGTGTCGTCACACCAAACTAACTGCAATATTCCTGCATCAAACGTTCAATGTGCCTCTGAACATTCACGCGGGAAACGGGTGTCCCCTGTTTTGTTATTCAGAAGAATAACTTCGGAGATTGTGTTAACTTTTTAACGTCAGAAGCTATTGAATGGGCAAATTCACCTATTCTTTCAGCCATTTTCTTTGAAATTTGTCTTCGAAAGCTGAAAGCATACATATTTTATAGGAAATCAACTATTTTTTCTATTATTGATCAATTCAAAAAAAGAGACTATTTTGTTGAACTCATCTTTGTTGGCCTTAAATTGAACTGTCTTGAGGATACTTCATCTTTTTCATTTTCGAATTCAACTCTAAAGGTAGAGGTTTAACTATATTTTTCGAGATTTGTCTCTTTTTCTCCCAAGAGTTCAACTTTCTAGTTCTTGATGCAACTTTCTGCCGAAAAATAATTCTCTGTAGTTGATAACGTGAGGGCAGCAGTGCCAGCTCCAATGATATAAGCACCCTGTTCGAAAGTTAAAATTGCGCCCCCTATGAGTGCTCCTTATTAACGCCTAACTTATTCATTTGCATTTCTGCGCCCCTCCATTTTCTGGCACCCTGTTCGACGGAACGCCTCGAACTACTCAAGAGCCGGCACTGGAGGGGAGCGTGAGACTCAAATGCGGTTATCAACTAGGATGGCTGGGGAAAAAAGTAAGAAAGTATCGTAGTTCATGGCAGACCCCGCTCGCCGGGGTCCGCATCCATCCTTGTTTTGCACACGTGATTTAAAATCAAGACAGCGAAAGTGTCAACATTTTTTTTAAAATGAATGCGACAAAAATAGAACGAAATGAACGTGGGTGTGTTGTTCCTGGATGTCCCTCGTTTTGCCACATAAAGAATCACCAATTTCAAAGGACGAAAAAAAAGATTTCAATTGGCTAGAAGCGTTATCTAAACCGCTCCGACGAACCTTACCTATGTTTCAGTTTTTTGAATTGAATAAATTTATCAATGAAGTTGATAAAGCAAGTGAAAAACATGCATAAAAACACGGAAAGTATAATAAAGTACTTTACGCATATTTTTCACTTGCTTTATCCGCTTTATTGATAAATATTATCAATTAAAAAATTTGGCACACATATACTGCTCATATATAGCACCTACACACGAAACAGACAAGCCATTGATACTTTTGGTTCAAGTTGCGGTCAACTGTTGGCGCTGTGCTTCTTCATATTTTTACCATTGAGTTGAGAGGGCCTGCAGGCCCTCTGAACTCAATGGTTCATGGACGGCCTATGGGCAGCTGGATCTCTGCGTTCCTTCTCTCCTGAGATTAAACTGGTGATAAAAAAAAGAAAGAAGTATATTCAAGGGTAGGTTACTCGAATCTTCGATGTTTTTATATTTTTCCGAAGGAAAATTCAAGAAAGTGATAACAAAAACGAGGAATGTTGACTATTTATTTAGTTATTCATGAAGTAAATAATGCAAAGTATTTGCTTGTTTTAAATATTTTCGGGGTATATATTCGAAGTTTCTTCCGCGTTTATTATTGGAGCACAGGTCATTGCTTCTTTAGGAAATAGATCCTTATAGATTGGGATATCAGTCAGTGGAGCTGCATTCAAGAATTTGAACAGAAACCAATGTATAAGGATCGATCTCGAGATTACAAACAGGATGCAGAAGAAACCAGTTGAACGTATCTAGGTACTTCAGGTAGAACCTCTTAAATCAAGGGATGTATGGGATAAACCTTAGAATCCCAGCTAGAACCAACAGGAAACAACGATATAGCTCAACCAATATTTCCCTCACTTGCTGGATAATAGTTATTCGTTGTAACAATGGGAAACAGAGCTTACATCTTCCGATCAAAGCGAAACAGTCAGTTTCAATTTTCAACGTATTATTAGCGCTTTAAGAAGAGGGATGGCGATCCAAATACGAAGTAATGGAGCGAAAATTGTTCATTGTAAACATCACAAAAAATTCTTTATATTCCCTGCGAGCGCAGTATCAACTCGAAAACATGAATTTTACTTTCTGGAAACCAAAATCCGTTTATAATAATACGAAAGGATTTCGGGGCACCTTACAGCACTTCCTAATACCAAACGATTTCAAACAAACTTACAGAGAATTTCCACCGAAGACTCTGCGGAATGGGAGTGGAGTATGAGACCTCTGATGGAATAGATAATTTTAGGAGATATGATTTTTGACCATGCTAGGGCGTGTGTACATGTGCAGTTGTACCTTTCGAGCACCTACAATTGTACGCAGCTGTTCGCGTCTCCAGATGGCACTTACTACACGTTTAAATCCACAGACGAGTACAATTGTTTAATTGCAAAATGTGCACGCGCACAGTTAGCCGCATAAAATTCATTCAATTTACTTGTACTTTTACAATTTTTGGGTATTTTGAGTAGGACGTGTAGAGTTGTCTATTTTTCACAACTGTACGATTCTTCAAGCATTTGGAATCAGATGTTCACAGTTTCCAAAGTGCAAACTTCTTACGTGATCTGTTTTTCAAGTCTCTAGATGGCTAACTCTGCTGATCGGAATTCAGACGTGCATAGTTGTCAAATGCCTATGCACGTAAACAGCAAGCCAAGTACCATCTGCACCATATACTTGTATACTTTACTCTCAAATTCGGCATTGATAACTCATCGTTATTATTCTAATATTCAGTTGAATATATGGTCTGTTATAAAATTATAATTTTGATGTGAGGTCGATAAAGGAAAAAATTTCTTTGTATCATGAATTTTTCTCTGATAAAACGTAACATTTGTATTATCAGTTTTTTGCACAAGAATAGTATATTGCATGGCAAGTGGCGAATGGCTGAGACTACTGACAAGTGTGGAGTTGCTGGCCCGAGTAAAGTGAGGGCAGCACCACACAAGTCAGCGATCTCCGCCAATCACCACTCGCCATGTAGGATATGTTTCATAAAAAAGGGAATCGAAAACACGGCTTTCGACGACTTTTGAGTGATAGCAAAATAGGAAAAATTAGAGTTTCAAGGATATGGTTGACAACATGTGACAATCACATATAAAATTACGTTAAAGGGTTGGCATTATTGACGCCTATTACGCGCGTGACTCAAAAATGCCAATACAGGAACACTCTCAAATTTCTTCTGCTTGAACAGCTGATTTTTTTTCGCCACTCCAGCTGCCATATTCGCATCGCTCAAGAGGCGTCGAAAATCGAATTTCCGTTGCACGTATTCTGAAAACTTCATTAATCTGTATCCTTGTCTTACTTAATCAGACAATTCTGGAATTTTTTTAGGTTGTTCAGCATCAGGTGCAAGATCAAGTACCGTTGCTCGATGTTTAGGTCCAAGAAGTCCTAGTGGCTGGGAATCTTTCGCAATACAAGGCGAAAAAATAAGAGTACAGAGAAATCCATGGACTGAGGAATTGTTGAAGGTTGAGCTCATAGGCGGCAATGATACTGATACTTTGGGCAAGACTAAATCGCACATGGTGCATGTGAATGATCGAACTAATAATTTGGAATTTATCGCACACAAAAGTGATACCACTGGACGTTGGCTCGTGGTAGCACCTATGAATGAAATGTACCGTCTTATTTTGAGTAATAGAAACTCCCATATATAGCCCAGTCGATAACCTGCTGATAAGCGTCCGTTGTTACTGGAATGAGGGTGCGTATATATTTTTCCCAGCAAAAGACGCTACAAAAACAACGGAGCATCTATGGCCACGAAACACTCACATGACGCACCCTGATCGTTCAAATTCTGCTATAGGTGCACCTGTCAGCAAAATTGAATTATCTCACATGCTGGTTCCTTCTGGAATAAGTATATTACCAATAGATTACGTGTCAGTTACAGTATCAGTATCTAATAAAATGCGAAAACAATATTTTATTTTGACCCAAGTAAACGCGATTATCTTCCAAACTATAAGTGGCCATAAGAGCCCTCATCATGCAAACGTCAACATATGATGAACTGATCCGCAGTTCTGATTAGAGGAAAAAACAGCTGTTAGTGGACAAATGTCAGCACACAACGCCAAAACATGAAATGTGTTACTAGGAAGCTAATTTCATGCCAGTTGCACACTCTTGGAATGCGTGGGCAAATTGAGACCTAAGTTTGAACTAAATGCAATAATTGTAACTGACGTGATATGTACTCCTCTAACGATAGGCATTAGGCATAGGCATGTTGATCATATAACTTCTGTTCCATGTTCAGAGGGCAGAAGAAGAAGAAACGGATCGCCATATTGTACTCGAACTCTTATTTGTCCAAAATTTGCGGAACAATTAGAATTAAACTTCTCTTCATAATGCCCTTTAGTAAAAAAGACTTGGTGATGGTTGTATCGTAAGGTTCCGGAAGAAAACGTCTTCGAATGGCGTTGCTCTTGACTTGTTCTCAAAATAGCAGGTCATAACTGTTTTGAGCGTAAAACATTTCCTGCATTCTGTTAATTTATTATGTATTTAATGAATATTATTTGATGTTTAGACCGTATTTCATTTATATGCTATTGCTATGACTTTTTATTTGTCGTCATATCAGTTTCTGCTAATGTCTACTATAAATTAATTCGCCATATAAAGCGGTTATTTAACTAATAAGCTGGACAATTTTTGTTACTGGTAACTATGGACTGGATGGGAAAAACTTAAGTTACTCTATCTACTTCCCTCTTCGTGTTGTGCTAACCAAGTTTCAAAGTCAGATTAATTATAAGGCATCGAAATATCAAGACGAATACATTGTTTTCCTCGATTGTAATTTGGGATAAAGTAATCTTAATGAAACGTATTCGGAATTAGTTACGATCTGATTCAAGACACGACTCATCTTGGAGTTTGATTCGTATTTGAAGAATAACCTGGCCTGCATTATATCAGTGTAATATTTAGCGAAGTTGTTCTAATGTTGCTTCTTTGTTCTGATTTAAAAATGAAGAATAGAGATTATTCTATATAATAATGAAATAATTCCGACTCAGTATGCGGAGTTCTTACGATTTTTGAACCTGCAGTGTTACATGCGGAGTACCAAAAAACTAAATTCGACAACAGAATATTTTGACGCGATCTGAAGAAAGACCCCTGAGCGGACGGAAATCGATTCTCTAATTTTTAATGTTTTACCTCGATTTGAACTTGCTCTTCGAGGTGGTAAAGTTTTAAGAAGGCCATCTATAATAATCTATTCGGTACGAGCGTTCAAACATTGTCGTTCAGGAGGGTCCTATCGGCCCGTCGCCACTTCTCCTGCTTCTCTAAAATTACGTTTTGACGCTTAGGGGCCTTTCTTGAGATCGCGTCACATATGTCCTATCAAGCGTAGTTATCAATTACCCGTGGTTACCTGAGTAAAAATTGTCCGATTTGGAGTTCAATTATGAGTCAAAGGTTTCGAAGGCCTCCAAACGTCATCAGATATTACTTTGAAATTTTTCAGATTGTGCATATTAATCTTCTGCGACATATTTTTTATGCTTTTTATATCGTGCGTTAATTGTCTAAGAATTCCCATTTTCGTTTATGTTTTTTAGGTTTATAAATGCTATAACTCTGACGATTTTGTTTTCATCGATACCGAGATACATGCAGACATGCATTTCATACGGAAAGACAGGCATACAAACAGCCCAATAGACTCATTTGCAAAAATCTGTTCTTTGGGTTCAGGAGTTCTCAAAACGTGGAAAATCGATCGAAACGAGGGGGGTCAAATTCTACACAAATCTAATACCTCCTCTGATGAAAATGTAATGATATTTACGGTCCATGCTGGTTATTTGATTTCCAAGTATTGTTTAGAGAATGGCCTAATGTCTCGTTATTGGTTGCTTTTCGTTGGTAGTTTCACCATCTGACAGTAATTTTGCGTGAATATTTGATATTTAGTTAACTTTAAATTTGTTTCTATCGAAAGGGAGATAATTATGCGATGGAAAGGCTATGAAACCTTTGTTCCAAGCGCTTCTTCGGATAAGAAGACTATTCCTCTGTGCTTGAAGTTTCTCCCAAAAATCGTCTGGTAATCTGATCTGGAGATGGTTATTTGGAAGCCAGGCCCTCTTAACTCTAATGGGTGAATATAAAGAATTATGATTATTATTTAAGGTGTAGTACAAGTTGCAGTGGTGGCACTAGTGGCAGTGGTATCAAAAGATCTGGTTACAAAGAGATAACAACTTTTATTAATGTAATAAGTACATTGCATGTACTTATGAAGTGCTGACCATGATGGCTACCAACCAACTGTCTATAGAGGCGACCCTCTCTCTTCGCTCGTTCTACCATGAACGTTCTGAATACGAGAACGAAACTCTTAAAACATGGCAGTTACACTGAGTGAGTATTTTATGAAATACATAACAAATGCTTTGTTTATTTAGTCTTCGTCTCAGGACTAAAAGTGACCTCTTTTGGTTTCCTAGCATAAGTCTTAAGAGGCGGTCGCTGAACATGCGGAAAATTGTGATCAATTACATTCGTAGGATTAGGATTATCATTCGATAAATTCGTATGATTCGAATTATTATTCGGGTCAATAAGAATATCAGGTATAAAATACGCAGGTTTTAGATTTTCTACTGAGACGCTGCGCGGTGTTCCACCCACATCGATTACAAAAAAAAGGTCAGTGGTTCTTTCAATAATCTTGTTAGGACCCGTGTAAGGTCGTTCCAAGGGTTTTTTAGTTGCACAAGTTAAGAGAAATACATGGGTGCAAGACTTCATATCTTTGAAATAAAATGTATGATTCCCATATTTATGTGCTGTCGGAACTGGTTTAACTTCTCGCACCAATTCGCGAAATTCCTGCAAAAACATGTTGTGTTCGGGTGAAAAGTTCTCCTGCATGAGAAATTTACCTGAAACTCTAAGAGTCGTACCATAAAGAAATTCTGCTGCAGAAGCACCAGTGTCCAAACGGACATAAGAACGTAATCCCAAAAGCACTGTTGGAAGAACTCTAGTCCAGTCCTTGTCAGAGTGACACATTATTGCTGACTTGAGTGATCTATGCCACCGTTAGACTAAGCCATTGTCTGCTGGATGGTAGGCGGTGGTACGAATTCGTTTACAGCCCAACAATTCCAAAAATGCATTGAATGAAGAAGATTCAAACTGCGAACCCTGGTCTGTTGATATTATTTAAGGACACCTGAAACGTGCTACCCAATTGTCATAAAAGGCCCTAGCTACGGTTTAAGCTGAAATGTCCTTGATTGGAATTGCTTTCGCCCAACGCGAAGAACGGTCGATCATCGTTAGACAATATCTGTACTCATTATAAATAGGTGACGGTCCGATAGTATCAATGTGCACATGCTCAAAGCGCCCGTCAAGTGCTATTATCTTATTCGGAATGCAACCCTTGAGCAGGCAGATGGTGTAAGCTGTAATACCGCACGTGCTATTGAGTGGGCTGAATTTTGTTTGGCTCATTCAACTTTAGGCCTAGCCGAAACACATTTTCGTTTTGTCATTTTGTCGTCTCTGTTGGTTCCTTCCTACTTGGATATTGAGACTAACTTAGCTGGAATAACCTCATCAGTTGCATAGGTGGGGTTGAATTCCAGAGAGGTATCCAGGACCTCCCTTCCATCCTAGAGAATTTTTTGGAAAGACAAGGCTGATGATTCCATCACCTCGTCAGGTCATTTCCAATCGTAAGTGTTTCGTTCTCGAAGTGAGATCTGTTAGTGTCAACTTTCTCAGGCTTTGAGGATTGCGGTTGCTTGACCTGCATCTCCAGCTTCGGGTCTGTTGTCTCCAGCTTCCGGACCTTGTCTGCTGTCTCTCTTATCATATTTCTTATTCTTAATATGGTGGTGAAGAGAGATGTGACCAGAGTTCCACATGTTAATAATTTGGAGATACGACTTGGTGTGCTTGAGAAGAGGAAATCAGCGTTCTGTTTCTTGACCCTGCAAAAAAATCTACATCACCTAAAATGAAACAATCAACGTGAAAATTTCAAATAAGAAACACTGTACTCTTCCACTTAACCACTATCCTTCTCCATCAATCCTACTGTAATCGGCCAACACTCCCTGTTTACAAAAGCTCGTCCCGTAAAAAAACATATGCGCAGTCTGTAATCATGAGTCTTGACTATGAACTCTACTTAATCCATTTGATCTGCATCATTCTTGACGCTTGTCCATAGGCTGCCACCGAGTTCCGACCCGCACTCACTTTTGTCCTAGTTGAGTTTCGTCCGGTTTTCCCCTCTACTCCACTACCAAATGAATAGGCTCATAGATGGAACATCTCTAGGTACGCGAAACAGTTCGGTCAAGTATTAACAATTTATGAATCGCATATTGATTTTTCGATCGCATATCAATTTGTGCATCCCTCTGACCTCTGTATTGCTGAGTGGTAAACAAATTCGTTCGTATACATCAGCATTGTCTCATTTAGTATCAGAATGTTGAAAACTTAGGGTAAATTATATAATAGGTGGCACCCCCAATTATTTCCTAGAAATTTTTTTTTTCCAAAATCAAAGTACAAGAAGATGAAATTGAAGTAATTCTGAACTTATTCATGCGGAAAAAGCATCAAGGTCATTCCATAAATATAACATCTCAAATATGAGTCGATTACAAATTCAAATTTCTTGTATTTCACTTATCATTAAAGTGTTTTACAAGTCCCGGCGAAGTACAAAATTATAAACAAGTGTTTTTTTGATTGTCATTCATATATTCTCACATATTATTCCTTTATTTATGTTAACATAAATTAGAATATGAAGAAAATGGAGAGAGTTGCACATATCAGCCGTCATTGCGAGTGGAAGGGCGCCATTTTGTTTGTCGTTAAGAATTGATGGAAGGATCGATATATATGTATCGATATACATATATCTCAATATTTGATTTGAATCTTCGCTAGATTCACAAAACTCGTTTTCTCAGGTTTTCATTCTTAGTTATACATGTTTTTTTGAAGAGAACCTGGGAAAAGGGGTTCTAAATGTGTCCAATCACTCTTTTGTTAATCTAGAAACAAGATTCACAAAAGTCACGAAAGAGTGATTGTTCGTATCTCCAACCCCTTTTCCCAGGTTTTTTCTTCGAGTTATATTACATGTTTTTTAAGGGAGAACCCGGGAAAAGGGGTTCTAAATGTGACCAATCACTCGTTTGTTAATCTAGAAACAAGATTCACAAAAGTCATGAAAGAGTGAATGTTCGTATCTCCAACCCCTTTTCCCAGGTTCTTTAGGAGTTATAATGAATGTTTTTCTAAAGAAAACCTGGGAAAAGGGGTTCTGATTGTGACCAATCACTCTTTTGTTAATCTAGAAGTTCGATTCACTAAAGTCACGAAAGGGTGATTGGTCGTATCTCGAACTCCTTTTCTCAGGTTCTTTTTCTGAGTTATAATACATGTATTTTTATAGAGAACCTGGGAAAAGGGGTCCTAAATGTGACCAGTCACTCTTTTGTTAATCTAGAAGTTAGATCCACTAAAGTCACGAAAGAATGATTGGTCGTATCTCGAACCCCTTTTCCCAGGTTCTTTTTCTGGGTTATAATACATGTATTTTTAGAGAGAACCTGGGAAAAGGGGTTCTAAATGTGACCAATTACTCTTTTGTGAATCTAGAAGCAAGATATACAAAAGTCACGAAAGAGTGATTGATCGTATCTCGAACCTCTTTTCCCAGGTTCTTTTCCTGAGTTATAATACATGTATTTTCAGAGAGAACCTGGGAAAAGGGGTTCTAAATGTGACCAATCATTTTTTTGTGAATCTAGGAGCAAGATTTGCAAAAGTCAAGAAAGAATGATTGATCGTATCTCGAACCTCTTTTCCCAGGTTCTTTTCCTGAGTTATAAAACATATTTTTTTAGAGAGAACCCGAGAAAAGGGATCCTAAATATGACCAATCACTCTTCGGTGAATCTAGAAGCAAGGTTCAAAAAAGTCACGAAAGAGTAATTGGTCGTATTTTGAATCCCTTTTCCCAGGTTTTTTTCCTAAGTTATGATACATTTATTTTTAGAGAGAAACTGGCGAAAGGGGTTCTTAATGTGACCAATCACTCTTTCGTGACTTCCGTGAATCTTGCTTCTAGATTACCGAAAGAGTGATTTGTCACATCTGGAACCCCCTTTCCCAGGTTCCCTCTAAAAATACATGTATTAAAATTCAGAAAAAGAACCTGGGAAAAGGGGTTCCAGATACGACCGATCACTCTTTCGTGACTTTTGTGAATCTTGCTCCTAGATTAACAAAAGAGTGATGGGTCACATTTAGAACCCCTTCTCCCAGGTTCTCTCTGGAAAAACATGTATTATAACCAAGAAAAAGAACCTGGGGAAAGGAGCTACGTGAATCTTACAAAAATTCAAATCGAATATCGAGATTTATGTATATCTACATATCCATCGATTCTTCCCTTCGTTAGGAACGAAGAATTGTGTAGGAATATGTGAATACACAACTCAGCCGCATTGCTTGTCAGAACTTTCCTCATTTATATTCTGTTGTATGAGGAAATTTGTCAATTTCATTTCTTCATCAACCAGATTGCTATGGGATGACTTACGCGTTTTTTCGTTGTTTTTTACATTCTCATTCTGAATGAGAAGGTATTGGTTTTATGTGAAAATTCACTTTCGCGGATTTATTAAAATCTCCACGTTTTGAGACCCCTTGAGTCCGAAAAAATGGTTTTTACGAAGGTGTCTGTCTGTCTGCCAGTAGTCTATAGTCTGTAATCTGTGTACTCGATAACTTTCGAAAGAATGGTCGGATTGGATTGCCCTTTGGCACACATTTTGAGGG
>WSXT02105800.1:0-11318 GCA_011762715.2 Neuroterus valhalla
AGTATTGTCCCCAACCGCAGAGGTTACATGGTGCGCCTGCATACTCTGTGGTGCCAGAAACACCCAGAGCTCTCGCAACTTTCACAGCAAGTGTCAAGAAACCGTGCCGTGAACCTTTCGCGGACAAGAGGTGTACGCAGAACGCTTCCTCAACAGCTGCAAGAACAAGCCGCAGAGGAAAATCAGAAAGCGACATTGAGAGTCAGAAAGGCAAATTCAGATGATAGTTTTAGATGATGGTTCATGTGATGGTTACATGATGGGAACGTTTTTATATAATTTTGGATAAAAAATGTCGCCAGGATTTACTGTGCTATGATTATGTAAATAATAAATAATCAAGTTCTTTAAGGTGGACTTGAGAAAGGAAACAGACAAATATCTCAGTACAGTAATAATCAAAGATAATTCAGAATATTCGTAAGCTATATTGTTTACAGGATTCTTCGTTGACAGTTTTGCTGATAGTTCAAAAAGATGAGCATCTTTTATGCTCAAGTGTATATTTCAGTCTTCCATCTGGATTCTGTTGGTGAATCAATAATGTGTTAATATCATTCTCCGTTACTTATTAATGCTAATACAGATCCATTGCACCTCTTTATTACATAAGTACATGGTATAGAAATATTCTCGTCTGTGGACCCTATTTCTCAAGCCTATATGTATAGAACAATGAATAAAGTAGGAATAAGAACTTTCCATCCAGAAAATTTGAATTTTGATTTCTCTACGCGGAATATCAAGGTTCAGGAGTTCAGATATATAAATTCTACTCCCAAAACTCAGTACAACTAAGGAATACTGAGGTTAGATGACATGGCGTGAATGAGAGCCTCTGTGCCTGAATCAAGTTGAGATGATTAAGGGGGCAGCGAACGTTATGCCCTTTAACAAGGACTAGTCTTTCACATTCCCGTTGAACTTGCCTCGTCTTCTCTTTTCCGGATGCTGCTTAGAGTAGTTGTTGAGTTCAGCTACCTTTACACGTGCTCTAAAAAATAAGGAATGGAGATGAGAAAATCTACCCGCTGCGCGGGCACATTCTCATACCGCGCTTCAGTAACGGCTTGCTTCGCTCGCAAGTTTGAGCGCGTCTGGGGCGCGCGTCATCCGAATCTCGCGCTTCGCGCTCGATGAATATGATCATTCTCTTGATAGCTATCGAGTTCACAGATATTTTTTCTTTTTTTTTTTTGTGCCATCAAAAACGGAATCTTCGATTTTTTGAGGAAATTCAAAAAGTCGTATTCGTTATATTGTAGGTCTCCCAAGAAGAAAAATTTTTTCTCCCTGACTCTCTCTTCAATCTTGCGTTATTTGGCTAAAAATTTTCATTTTCTTTTACATTTTTGGATTTTGAAAATACCATAACTCTGGCAATTTTGCTTTTGTCGAAAAAAATCAAAGAAATAAATTGTTACATTTTTCACCTACTACAAGAAACCGTACTTATAATTTTTAAGTCTTGGGAGAAAAAAAAACAAAAAAATTTCGAAAATGCTCCTCGTCTTTCATTTTTGATCCGAAATAGCTGGTTTAGGAACTCGACTTGTGTTTTTGGTCCCTCAAAGTGGGTGCCAAAGCATGATCGAATATGATCATTCACTCGATAGCTATCGAGTTCACAGATATTTTTTCATATTTTTTTGTGCGATCAAAAACGGAATTTTCGATTCTTCGAGAAAATTCAAAAAGTCGTATTCACTATATTGTAGGTCTCCCAAGAAGAAACATTTTTTCTTTCTGACTTTCTCTTCAATCTTGCGTTATTCGGCTAAAAATTCTCATTTTCTTTTACATTTTTGGATTTTGAAAATTCCATAACTCTGGCAATTTTGCTTTCATCAAAAAAAGGCATAAGGATAAATTGTTTCATTTTTTACCTACTACAAGAAACTGAACTTATAATTTTTGAGTCTTTGAAAAAAAGTCCAAAAAAAGCTCAAAATATTCCCCCTCTCTTATTTTTCATCCGAAATAGCTGGTTAACGAACTTAATCTGTCTTTTTGGTCCCTCGAAATGTGTGCCAAAGGGCATTCCAATCCGATAATTCTTTCGAAAGTTATCGAGTACACAGATTACAAACTAGAGACTACAGACTACAGACTACAGACAGACAGACACCTTCGTAAAAACCATTTTTTCTGATTCAGGGGGGCTCAAAAGGTGGAGATTTCATCAAATCCGCGAAAGTCAATTTTCACATAAAACCAATACCTTCTCATTCCGAATGAGAATGTAAAAATACATATTCTTGCTTCGGATGTAATGATCTAGACCAAGGCACATAGCCGTCTGCTCTGCGAATTCTCAGAGGAACGCTTCTGTGACAATTATTGCGTGACATCTGACTGCGTGCAAACTGCGAATATGCATGGTTGTACAAGTGCTAACTGTGCACGTCTGAGTCGAAACGTGCACACTCTTGCATGTCTAATTTCGAATACTTGTTGAGTCTACACATACAAGTACGCTTTAACGATTTTCAATCGTACAACTTCATAAGTCTAAAGAGTGTTGAGGTTTGAAGTTTCCACCTTCGCAATTGTAACGGATTCAAGAATGACGAAACTCTGAACCTCTATGTCAGGAAGTAAGGAATTCCAAAAAGATCATTTTCAAACTAGAAACTGATTTCGATTCACTCCTAGATTTGTCACAATTTCTGAATTGCTGAGGGCTGAGGAATGACAGGTTAAAAACAAGAAATCCAGCTCTCACTGCGGAGGTACCCATGTTTATAAGCAAAATGGTATCTATTCAAAGGAGTGTAGAAACAATGAAGGTCTTCCCTCTTGTGTTATTCGAACTCTTTTGGATGTGGATGTATTGAAATCGGCAGGGCACATTACGCCTTTTGGTTAGGGAAGGGACGAGGGCCCAATTTTTCGTAAGTTGTGCTCTTGTTTCCGTAAGCAGTTTAACCTGAAAAAATGGGAGAACTTGCAGTAGACAAAAACATCTGAATGAGCCATGACTCATCGCTTGAAGAGAGAAAAGAAAGAAGAAAGAGAGACAGAGAGAGAATGAGTAACTCAAGGATAAATCCGATTTGGATAAAACATGTTTCCTTGATGATCTTACTGATCTTCCAACCACAGTCAGGAAAGCGCTTGGATTAGGGCGTAGACGTTAAAGTCCCTCATTTTTCACTTCTCCGGACAGTCAGGTGGCAAAGTTTTCCAACGAAACTAGTCGTGAATCAAATAAAATATCAAGCAAGACAAGAAACTCGGTTATCCTGCTCTTCCTGCAGAAGTTTGAAGGGTAGTTTATGTATCAGCATCCATGTTCGGGTCGCTGGGAGAAGTTAAGGGTGGGTTGGAAATAAATTTTATCAGTATTGGTTTTATTGATAGTCACTCCTCTTCAAACCCTTTAAAATCTTGGCACGTTCTGATCAAACCCTGCAGTATGAGTTCAAATAAAAAAAATTACGGATTTTCTTTGTCCAGTAATGAGAAATTTGAGGGGAGGGATGGGGAGGGGAGTGATTGACTGTGCTGCTCAACAAGCGTACATGTACATGTAAATCGTGCATCTTTCCTTCCGCTATACTTTTGCACTCTCTATAGGATAGGATGGAAAAGGGTATGCCAAGACCTTCGCTTGAGACGTGACATTTTAAGTAAACAGAGGCCAATCAGTATCCAAAATCATCCGTTTTAGGCTTTACTCTTTTTCTTATATATGTACAATTGTTTCCAACCATCCCTATCCTGACATACATCTTTTACTTATTGTACATCTATGCATCATTCTATGCAATGGTCTGTCTCTGGTTACTTTACCATTTTTCCTACCTAAAAACACTTGCTTTAATAATCGTTCTTCATGCATTCTATTAGAATGACAGAACGTCTTGCTATCGTATGGCACAGTAGGTACAAGCTCAGAATTATATATCACAATTATGGCTTTATTTATTACATGTTTATTGTTAGTATTAGCTTGTACGCTACCGATAATCTTTCCACTCTCGTTGATTCATCTGGAAATATCTGCATCTATCTTCCCATCAGCACTGAATCAACTTCCAAAATACACGAAATTATCAACTTGTTCTATCTTCTCTCCATTTAGGGCAGTATCGCTTTTTATTTTTGCATCCAAAGACATTTTTCCATGTATATATTAAACACCCAACAGAATATAACGCACCCAATGCCCTGCCTAATAGCAAGCCAATTGCTCAGTTGTCCATTTACTCTTACACTTGCTCTACTATCGTTATATATATCTTGTATTTCTTTCAGGAGCCACCCATTCACTCCATATTCTTTTAGGACCTCTCGAATCATAGCTCGATCCACCTTGTCGAAAGCTTTTTCCCAATCATTATTTATGCGCAGAAGACTTTTTTTGTTTATTTCTAGGTTTTTTCTGTGATCCGTCTCATTAATAATAATAATTATAAGTATTTGGGTAAATATTTTGCCCACAGTACTTGGTAGGCTTATCGCCCTATAACTATCACAGTCGCTTCGACCACCGTTTTCCTTGTAGATTGGGCCAATGATCGCCTTTCTCCAATCCTTCGGAACTTCGCTGTTTACAGCACAGAAATTTATAAATTGACACAGCCATACAAACAAATATCCGCTACTGAACCTTAGCATTTAGGAAGTTCTTGAAAAATCCCTCATATAGTCTTTAACTTCTACAGAATCCCATACCATTTCACCATCAGCATTCTTAATTCCGACTACCTCAGTACTAGTATGTCTCGCCATATACTGTTCTTGTCCCGTTTCTAGGATATTTGCTCTATTCTAACTCGCCTCTGCACCGAGTATGCATGTGTATCATTTTGAGCCTGAACCTATTGTTCGTAAAAAACAAACCCCTTTCCGAGCACCAACTGATAAATATATCCCGATTACCATTCGTTTTTAGGTCTCCGAAATGACCAAGTATTCTGTCAGTACCTTTACGTTGCACAACAATTCAACCGTTCGTGTCTTCGAATCATAAGATTTTTTCGCTTCTGTTATATCATTCTACGAGTCCCAGGAGGTATCTTTTGCCTTGATAATGTCACCATCAACACAAGCATAGCATGCTACAATAATGTCTTCTGAATCTCACTCCCATTCTAACCCGTGATAATCTAGGAGATACATACTTATACAATTATACATTTTGGCAATCTCTCTTTCTCTCCCATTGAAAATTAGACCAATCCCTTGGCTACCGTGTGATTCCTCGTCTACTCCTGACCAGAGTTCCGGACCATTCTCTACTTTATTAATTTCACATTCCTTCTTATTCGTTTCCGGTACGCACAAAATATCTATCTTTCTCACGCGCATAGTATTCCGCAACTCTTTCTCCTTTAGATCATTTACACCTCAGGCATTCCATACCCATAGTCTCCATTCATCACCGATAGAGACAACTGGTCCTTATTGAGTCTTCTTGTCGAGTGGGACAATGAAGAAAAGAGTCTAGTTGAATTTCGCACAAAATAATTTTTGGAATTTTCATAGCAAGTTTCGGGAATTGATGAGCCTCAAAATACATAAATAAGAATTCGTGTATTAATTACATGAAATGTATCATATCCAAGGAAAAACTGCACATGAATCTAACTGAAGGAGTAAATACTTGAAATAAGAAATGCACCACGAAAATTGGTCAAGTTATAAGGCGCCATCTGTCGATACACTATCAGAATGTAACTATGCAGGAGAAGATAAGAATCAGCCTGATAGATGGTTTCGAACGTCAAAATCATGAAAATTCAATGAATGCCTATGTTGTAAACATTGTATCCTGATTTCTGATAGATTACAGTAAGGAGCAACTCAAATTTTTACCCCTCCTATATAACCTTGGAGTGCGATGTTTCAGCCGTATTAGCATGAATTTCGTAGTTCATTGGATAATTAATGAGGCATCTCCATTTCAAATATAGCCGACTGACCAGCTGGGAAGCTGAAGGGACAACAAACCAAACACATGGATGGAATCGTTTGGGACTGGAGTTTAGTTTTATTATTCAAGAAAGAATTTCTCACTATAAGTGTGTTTGTGATTTCAATTCGATGATTTGATAGATATTAGAGAGAACGTTCAGATAATCATTGAGAAATAAAAAATTGTATTATTTCAATGAATAGTTCCCAAGGGATGAAAACTAATTTTCTACTACACTCAGGGTGAAAAATTATAATTGTTGACAAAGATATTTGGGGAATACTATCTAGCCCTATATAATATATGCAGCTGACTGGCCTCCGGCTATTAATGCCATATTGGTTTAACGTCATAAGTAGAATACCTAGTTTGACTAACGTTTCAAGATTCTTGAAACTTAATCTTGTATCATTTACTAGAATTATCCTCACCCTAATGAGTAAAAGATTCTTGTCTGTGTAACAAGATTGCTTGCATCTTTCTCGCATCTACATAGAAAGTTTTCTCAGCTTGCGAAATTATTTAACTCCGTCAAGGTCGAATGATAGTATCGAAGCAAAATAGGCCTATCAGAACTTTCCGCATCAGCAAGCTCTACAATAAATCGTATGCGATATCTATGTTTTGGAGAAAAAGATACGCAATTATATGAGTACCATATTTATACACGAAACACAGGAATCTTTATGAGTTGTGATGTTCTCTGAATTTTACATCACTCAGTTTTCCGTCATTATCAATGAACGATGATGCTTCATACTCTGGTCTTATTTTTGTTCGTTATTCTTGATACGTTTGGTGAGTGAAAACATAAGTGTGGTAAAAATCTCGAGTAAGGGCTATAGATTCTTTTACCTCTTGACACTGTGGTGCTTCAAATGCTTCGATCGCCAAGATATATCGAAATATTTGTCAATTATGCCTTCTGAAGAGAAAGAATCACTTCTATCTTCACATGACTGTCGGTTATTACTCATTTTTTGGAAATTTTCAAATTTCGATGCAGCTCAGCATATTTTCTCAATAAGTTGAGAAGTTTGAGAGGTTTCCTTCTGTAAAGATTATTCAAATGTATCTTGACATGGCAAGAATTACTTCCAACATTAGGAAGTATTACCTTCAAATTTTTTCGGAATGATTTCCAAGAAAATAAAGTTGTTTCCGTTTTGGCCTTAGGTCTGGGGATGTTTGGTTGGAAACGTAAACTTCCAAATAAGTTCGAAGAATCAGCTATGCGTTTCGCCATGTATCATGGCCTTCTGAAGACTGAAAATACCAAGGATGTACATGAAACAAACATCGTAGTTTCCATATCGTCAAAAATACAAGTACTTTGAATTTCAGATCACACACCAAAAATTTGAATATATACTATCACGATATTACACAGACTAAATCATAATTCATAATTACAGACGGCCTATATAACTATATATTTTTAAACATTATCTCCTAAAACTAGATGTTCATCAATGAAACATTTACATCACGAGATTAACATGTCGAATCATCCTCAGGCATTTCCAGTCTTGAGAAGGCCATGATACATAGCGAAATGCATAGACGATTTATAAGACCTGAGCTTACTAAAGTTATTAACCTTAGTAAGAAAACTCTCCACGTAGGGTTCTTCTAAAATATATATTTATTGCTTTCACGATGATCCATTATGATGAATTAAGTTGTTTCGGGTTTCGATCGTGTATACAAGAATATAAATTTTGTCCACCTTTCGCGAACGTTGCAGCTCGCATCTTCAGGGCTGGTCTAAAACTGAGGTTTCAGGTTATGATTCTCTCTGTTATGATGCTGCACTATATATGCTCTCAAAGATGTCTGTGATTGGTCGGAGACCCTACTGTGGGGATTGGTCGAACCTGATTGGCCAAATAATTCTTTTTTTTAAACCGGGAGAACGGAGAGCGAAATCGGATTGGTATTGTATCTATTGTCCCTATTCACGTTGTTAGGGTGTTTTGAGATTTGCATTGCTAGACCTGAGGACGAACAAATACAACGTTACGGAATAATTTTTTCTATATGGAATAAAAATCATCAGTTATATAATTCTCATCCCCTAAATAAATTAAAAACTATTTTTTCAGACACTTGGTTCTCAGCACAATATTTCTATTAATAAATGAATAAAAAGTACATAACACTGCGGTCTGTTTCATGATTTCCATCTCATTTTATAATAATGAATATGCATTCTTTCTAACATGAACATTTTCCGCTTGAGAAATATAAAGTTGTATTTGTGACACACCATAATTATTTGCAATAAACAAGAAATATATTCTCAAATCACACGAAGGACACCCTGTATAAGTTGACCCATTGCAGGAACTGTCATACTAAATGCTCTTCTGAAAATCCATAATGCTGCGACGACTCTTTTTCATTGAATTTCTTGATGCTGAGATTGAGGCATTGGTTTAACAACCACCGCAGGGCCCGCCTAGGAGCAACTGTCATTTAGGAAGATGGCACAAGCTCCCAGTCGAACCGCGGTTAAATACACCTACGGTCACGTCTCACGACCGTGAGATGAGTGATTACTTGCACGACAAAATCACAATGAAGAACCAGTGAAACCCGCGTGCGTCTTAAGGACGCGAAGCGAACCAAGATTTACTGCTCTATGCATCTATCCAGCAAGTGCCACGGCATATTTCTGGCACACCGGTATGGCTTTCAGGTTACTAACCAGTGCAAGCGTCGCATCCCCGAAAGCACCGATGATAAGAACGATTAATTTGACCGAATATCCTTGCTGATGGCGCTGCAGGTGGTCTCTGAGATCTTTGTACCTCTCTTTACTCTCTGTTTCCTTGCCTTTGATGTTGAAGTCAGCCGGGGCCGAGAATTTGATCACAAACATAGTTCGATCACGCTTGTCAAGGAGCACGATGTCGGGTCTTGTGTGTTGGATAGGGGCTATTGACGAAAAATCTTAGTTCCAATACATTCGGCACTCCTCGTTTTTAACGATTGACTCTATCCCCCTTGGAGCGTTCAGCAGAGCAGGGTCAAGGCCGACGCCATAAGAGCGGCAGAGATGGTGGTAAAGCACTCTTAAGGCAGCGTTGTGTCTGTACAAATACGTCGTTCCTGCGTGAATCAGGCAATTCGATAGTATATGCCATCGGTGCTCAGAGAGTTTATGACACGCCCTGCACCTATCGCTGGAAACATCATGGCGTAATATGCTTCTACGGTATGCTTAGTTGGAAATCACACCGTCCTGACACGCGAAAATGAAACTCTCTGTTACTGTATTGAGACCAGATGATTTGAGGAAAGTAAACGTTGACTCATGTGACAAGGATTGTTCTTTCTTATTTTGTAAAATTTTCCGTGCATTACCTTGTCTTTATGTTAGTTAAGGAAGTTGAAGAAATTAGTTGTTTATATATGGGGCATTATTCCTCAAGTTTACCAACCTTGAAAGATGACTTTCTCTAATCGAACTCAAACTTGAGCAAAGTGTAGTCCTGCTCGGCGGTACTTTATGGGAAATTTTTCTTTCGATTGGATAAAAATTGGCAGGGGCGAGGGAGGGTGAATTTCGGATTTTGTGCTGGTAGTCCCTATCTCGAATGTATTAAACTGCTTTCGTATGGAATAAAAAAAATGTTGTCCTATATATTTTTGATAGGTTTCATAATGATCTATCGAATGGTTATAACTACTTTTTCAAACATTGAAAATTCAACCCCAGTTTTTCAAAATCAAAAATATTTCGGACTTTTTTTCGATTTTGACCATTTTTCCTAATAGGAAAGAATGCATTTCATTCCGGAATTTTTCCAACTTGAATACAGCTTTCACCACCGTGAAATTTTTCCCCGTCAGCCGCAACTTAGTAACTTTGATACACTCAATCTGTGAAGATAATTAGAATCCAATTATCAGTTTGGGAGATATGAGGTTAAAGGAATGTTGAAATTAAATATCCGGGATCCTTTAACTCCTTTGATTAAAAACTTTGAGGAAACCATTTGCATCACAAACTTTACTAACCTCACACTTAAATTTCGCTAAGTTCAATCAATATCGCTGATAAATATACAATTAGGATATTAAGGGAGTGAATTTTCAGAGCATTAAAATTGTTGACATTTTATGCATCTCTCCAGTTATCTATTTTAATTTTTTCACAGAAAGATCATCAGGTACCGAGCCCAAAACCAGGGACTTTTTGGCGCGCTTTGGGATGACGAACGAACACGCAAATCATCAAGGTAGTCAATACATCTTTTGATCGATCCTAAGAATAATGTAATTTTGAATTCCCAATGACATCCGTGCTCGAAGTAAACGGATAAAAAAATTAAACGAACGAATACTTATGAGTACCTATAATTATAAATTCGAAAAATAATTATTCTTTTTTCTGTTAATGAAAAATTACCCATTTTTTGGCAAGATCACTCCTCAACGTAGAATAAAATAACTGTAGAGATATATACTTTATGCGGTTGCATAATCGCAGAATTTCCTAAAACTCATGAAAATTGTGAGAGACCGATATTTTATGGCTACCCATATCCTCTACATTACATTTTGACACCGCATCATGTCGCATAACTTGCCACTCAGCGCAGCATAATGTATACATCGCATAATTCCCGCATAATAAGCTTTTAAAGTCGGTAGGTGGCGAAATGTACGATCTTCGAGTAGCACGTACATCGTAACTTTTCGTATCTCGCGCGCTGCGGCGATAGGGCCTTGAAGGGGAGGGGCTGGTGACGCTGGTGTCACACAAATCGGTGACACACGGTAGCGCGAGCGACAAGGCAGTGCTCCAATCTTAGCAAGTTTCGAGTTTCGTTTGTTACTAATAAATGGAATGTTATTGCTATTCTTACTTTTGACTGAATTGCTATATCCTGTAGCAAACCAAGTTTGGATGCAAATTGTCTCTAGTATTACTGTATTTCATTCATTAAAAAAAAAAGTTTTCCATGTATTTGTTGATCCTTCTAATTCCAGTTCCCATTGGGCTGTTTACTCTGAAAGTATAAAGAAAGTATCGGATACTTTGGATACTTCGGAACGCTGAGTACGTTCGGTCGCACAATTTTAGGTATTTGATTAGGTATTTTGCTGCATTTTCATCGCATTTTCCCTTACTCAAGGCTGCATAAAAAGACTAATTCAGGTGCATAATTTGATGTTTTTGAATAACATAAAGTATGTATCTCTAAAAATAAGAGAATAACAAATCTATGTTATGGATTTTACTCCAAATAAGAAAGCTTTGCTGAGAATTTTTTCATTCTTTTCAAATGCTCCTACGCATATAAATCCAAAAAAAAATTGACGAAAAAAAAGTGAGAAACATGTTGTTAAAGTTCTCGCTGATGGGAAGGTTGAGAATTTATCC
>WSXT02105811.1:0-11318 GCA_011762715.2 Neuroterus valhalla
TTCTTCACAATTCTGTAAGAGGCTCGAGATCACTGTAGAATTTTTCAGAAATCTATTGAATATCAGAAGTCTTGGATTATTCCGTAGAATTATTTTGAATTCTTTAAAAATTCTCTTGAACTTTCTAGGAGGATCGTAAATACTGTTGAATTTTGTAGTATCTGTGGAATGTGTGTTATCCCCGTGAACTCTTGTGGAATTCTCTAGGAACTTGTGGAATCCTCTTGTATTCTTGGAGAATTCTCTAGAAATATGTGAAATACTCGTCGATTCTCTAAGATTCTCTAGGAATGAATGTAGTTCTCCTAAGTCCTCCAGAAGACTTGTAAATACTTTTGATTACAGTGGCGTAGATGGGGAGGGGGACATTCCCTTTCCCCATTGGAGTTCGTGATACAGATTTGGGGTAAGTCAGGAAAAAGTGGACTACGTTTTCCACCTGATTGAACAATCTATACCCCCACTTTTAAATTATGTAAGAGCCCCTTCCGTTTGGGGGAATTTCCTGAAAATTTGGGGAATTCCCGTGAACTCTTGTGAAAGTCTCTAGAAATTTGAAGAATTCTAGTAAATCCTTGCACACTTCTCGGGAACAATGTAAAATACTCGTAAGATTTCTAGGATTCCCTAGTGATTCATGGAATTCTCTAAAATTCTGTAGATGACTCGTAAATAGTGTTGAGTTCTGTTCATGTCCCTTCAGTTTCATAGAATTTCCCGGATCATCCGTAGAATTACCTCAATTTCTTGTAGAATTCTATATTAATCTGTAATAGTATTTTTCCAACTGACACAAATTGAATTATTCAATAAAATTGAAATGCAATAACATATATCTAATTATTCTCATTGTTGCATAGATATCCCTGGAATGAAATCTCGACAGGTCTCGAAAAAATCTCGAGCATATCGACCTGATTTTCAAATTCTCCAGATTTTTTCTTGTTTCAACACTTTTGTATCTTTGATCGTTGCGCCATGGAGGTGAATGTAGTGCAAAGCCGTACATTTGTTAGTAGGCTTCCAAGCACGATTATCCTTGACAACATAAAAAGAATAATCGTAATGATAAATCCATACAGCAAACATTCATTTCAGAGCAGAATGGATAAATGACTGGATGAACATTCTGCGCATGTAAGTTATTTAGTATATAAAGGCGACTTTTTAGGTAAAACAGTAGTACTCCCAGTTCGTCTCTCATACGCAATAGAAATCAATAAATTATCTAATCATGAAGTGTGCGATCTTGTGCTTACTGGCATTTTGTCTCCTTGTTGTGAGTAACCTACAATCATTTGATATATCATCACTTATTACACTGAATAATCGAGGAGGAACGCCACTGTGACGGGTCCACAAATAACCGATTTTCGGAAATTCTTTTTGTAACTAGGGATATTATTTGAGGATCGGACACAGATACATTAATTGAGTATGTATTTAACTATGTTGATATGAATTTTCATTCGAAAATATTGAAAATTCACATAGTTATTCAAATTAACGTAATGTTATAATCAAAATTTTGAAAATCGGCTACGTGCAGCCTTAGTCAATGTGATTACAAAATTTAAAAAAAAAGAAAATTGAAATCGTTCCATAAGTCTCCGAGAAATCGCTGCCACCGTGTCAAGAAAACTCGTTTTGAGGGATAAGCGTTTTAGGTTTACATTGCATATTCGTAAGGTCCGCATGCAGTTAAATCTTTGATATTTATACTTACAATAGACTATCCATCGATTTCTTCACTCATCACAGTGGCTTTCCTCCTTAATTTACACATACATTACATTCATTACCTCGACGACGCAAGGCTCTGCGGGGTAGACGATCCCTTCCCTAGAAACTCGTGGAAATGACTATGTAAACACAAAACTGAAACCCAGTTGTAAATGCGGTTTAGAATAATCGAATGCGCAGAGCATCCGTCAATAGTTTGGCAAGTATCGCTGATTTTCCTAGAGTTTAGAATGCTGAATTAGATGGAAACACGATGACAGATAAAAAACCGTGCCCTTAACCTTTTGCGAACAAGAGATGTACGTTGGATGCTCTCTTACCCACTGCAAAAACAAGCCGCTGACGAGAAGAAGGAAGTGATCTTAGGACTAATTGCTGAAATGAGGCTTCTGTTGAACAACTTTGGCGATTTTAGGAGAAAGAGAAATATTAACACGCAGGTTCCTCCCAAGCCCCATAATCTAACAGAAATGGATGCTACCCTTCGTGGGGATTTCTCGGAGGATCCCCACGTCTAGACCATCACTTAATCCGTTTATGATACAGCGAGAGCTTTGCCTGATTCATTTCCAAGGTCCAAACTATCGATTGATGAAAACGCTAAAAAAGCTGGCATCGACTAGATAAGAAGATTGGCTGTGCAAGACAAAACGCGTCCCGTATGCAGTCTGTGATCGACTTCATAAAATCTCATAAGCCTTTCACGGCAAGGGTCCGCAAGTTCCCTGATGGAATGGGGATCTATCATCACGCATTGAAAACATTGCTTTTGAAGGAGAGGTTTCTAGTCTACGCGTTTGAAAAAAAATTTTTTCTTTTTCATTTTCGAAGATTGGACCTTCAAGAATATATCCTTCGAAGGAAATTTTAGGATTTCAATTTTCTTACGAAGTTGAAACCATTTTCGTGGCGCAGCAAGTTAGATCAGACCTGCTCTATGAATCGAAAAAAGATGAAAGGGGTAACCTTTTCACCTCAACAATGGTGTTCCCTAAATAGGACAATTCATATAATGACATAAATTTTTTTTTTAATGACCACAGGTCACCCTAAAATATGCGGAAATAATTCTTCATATTCAGTGTGCATTAACAATTAGTTACTTTAAACGTGTTATTCTCGAAACTGCCTTTTTCGAGACCCTTGTCTTGATATCTTTTCATAACCACTTCATCTGCTTCTGGTTTTTTCAATTTTAAATTTTATCACGTAATCTTTTCTGTTTGTATAATTCAATCGATAATGAATATGTGATGAAATAATATCTAGGGAAAATATTTTTTGATGCTTAGTCATTTCATGTATGGTTTGCTTTTCAACTGTATAGCATTTTTATTTTCAACACTTTTACTCCAGGAACCAATCCTTTCATTTCAGAGTATCTTGACAATTTCAGAAATTTAAAATAATGAAGAGCTTATAGAGTTCTCTAAAGAGACCATATTGATCCATATTGATATTAGGTAATCAATGAAAACCATCATTAGGACTTTCAAGAAACAAACAGAAACCTTCAGCGCATATAGGCCAAAATATTCTAGTAAATATCAATCATTTTGCTGATGACCTTCAAAAAGATCCAAGTTCGATCTTCACCTAATGAAAATATTCTTCAATTCACCAATAATAAACCTGCAATTTGCAACGAAATAATAAATAAGTTCCTGTATATAAATAAACCATTTCATTCAGAGGTGTCCAACTTGTGAGCAACGGTCCAAACTACTGTCACTCGTCGATCTCCTCTCTTGCCACCTTTGATGCATCCACCTTTGATGCGTTCATGCGGTGAGCGGGATGTGGAAAGGGGTCCTCGGCGACAGGGCTGTGCGAACATTAAGCGCAAGAAGGCGTGGTTAGGCGTAGTCAGACGAAGCCCGTGGCGAAAGGAGAAGAGAATTCTCGATGGAGCGCTCGGAGTAGGGGAAGGAAGGAGAAGCGCGTCAACCTTGCGTTAGACACCCTGATATAATTTTAATGATAATAAATGACAAGGCTCGGATTTTAATGGTTGTTGAGTATCATTTGACGGTTAAAAACATAACTCGGAGTCTCTTGAAGGTAAAAAAAAATGTGAAGTTCCTAATTCCAAACTTATATCGCGACTTGCATGCAGCCACTTCGAAATTCTTCGTAAATAAGTAATAGAAGTACTTTTTTAGGGCTTTAAAATATTATGGTGAGGTGAGAGTAATATGCTGCAACCTTTTTGGGTACAAAAAAACCTTTTAGTGTTACCGCTAATATTCCTTTACAAAATCAGTTTTCTCAAAACTGAGCTTTTCCTACTATAGCATTTCATTCAGGGAGAACGTCAATAATTTTTTATGTCTTTCTTTTCGTGTATTAAGAAAGGATAAATGTATTACGTGTAAATGATTTTATCTCTAATCTTGGAGGGATGACTTGTGAATCCGGAGTTTGTGCTGGTGTCAAGGCCTTATTTATAATTTTCAGAGTATACTTTTCTTACTAAATGAATAAACATTAAATGTCAAACAAACGCGTGTCTTGACCAACTCCTTTTTTTCTATTGATTCTCGATTCCATATATTCTATCAAAATTGTTTGTGCAGTAAAATTAGTTAAAAGAGACTGGATAGAAATAAGGGATGTGTTGAGGTTAAAAAACAAGGGCTTTTAAGTTTAAAGCAAAAATTAGTCGTCCTAATGATGGGCCAATTGTAGGTGAATAAGAAAGACAGAAAATTATGGAAAGGATATTACCGGGAGGATATTTGTGGTAAAATCAAGCAGCAAGAGAGTATTACGCAAATCGGTACGGAATAGGTAGGATGCTGTAAGAATGAGAAAAAGACATGATGGTAAAAGATGCAGGTATGGGAGAAAAATTGTAGAGAGAGGAAAAATAATAACATAGGAATAAACTAACAAAAAAGGAGGTTTATGTGAGAATAAGAAAGGGGTTCAATGTTTGGAACAGCAATGCCAAAGTAGGTGGTCGAGAGAAAATAATGTTTACTGCTCAAGAGTGCCCCTTTGTAAATTACGCTGATGCAGAACAAGGGATCAAATCATCAAATAGCTGATGATAAAGATGAAAGTTCGTAATTGGATCAGCCGCAAGAATTTTCCGTCATAGCGACATTGAAATAGGGAGAGATGAAGCAAGTTGGGCCAAGTAAATAAGAAAAATTTTGAGGGAAAATGGAAACAAAGGAAAACATTAGTTTGATTGCGTACGCTGAAGAAATGAGAACAAAATGCATAATTGTTTCAAAGGTGAGGCATTGCCAAAATAAAAACTAGCCAGGAGGAAAAAATAAAGAAAAGATGTGAAAAATCGGCTATAAGGTTCCAAAAGGCAGAAAATAGTCGAAGGAATAGAAGATATAAAGACCACAAATAATATTAAGGAGATATATTGTGCAGGTGACATACAGATTTTCAAAATGCTTGCAGGAATTTTCAGAATAAGGCCTTCATGATCGTTAAAATAAAAATATTTTACACGGAAAAATCGTCATAAGGAGAGGGATGCGTACCGCAGATAAAGTCCTTGTCTCATTGTGTATTTCTTAGAAACTGCAAGAAACACAGAAGAAAATAGTTGCGTTGTGTGTGGATCCACGAATAGAAGGATCCTGTGGAATGTCATTTAGGAGAAAAGACCTAATGGAGATAAACCACAGAGGACAGGTAAGATTTTTGTAAAACTCAGAGGAGGGTGGATATTAGAGAAAATGAATATGGAAATTTCCAAAGGTGATATTAAAATACTCAGGTTGAGATACACGGAAAAAACATAGGAAGGCAAATAAATATTGATGCAGCGGATTGTGACAGAGCGATAAACTTGATTAAGAAAACATCCATAAAGATTGTGAGTGTATCCGAAAAAGTCTAGGCTCGGATTTCAATAGTTCTAAAATATTGTTCTAGAATAAATGACATGACTTGCAGTTTCTCTGAGGTGACTTGTGTTACTGTTTTCAAATAATATTTTCGATTAATGAATTGCATGCAAACATCTTGTACCTGTTAGAATGAGAAAGCAAGAGGTTGACTTTGAAGGTTGTTATTGATTATTGTAATGTAAACAACATATGCGAAGATTCTTGAAAAATATAATTTCGTTTATCTAACTCTTACCACACTGCTGAGGCTTCGAAGCTTTATGAGTTTGTTATCCTTTTTTTATGGTTTTATGAATCGCTATGGCGACAATCAAGTAAACATTCTACGTATGTTAACTATTTGGTATATGAAGACGACTTCCAAGATTAGAAAGAAGTACATCTGGATCATTTGCAATCTGTAGTTAAAATTTTTTATCAATGAATCGTCCAATAATGATGGGTTTAATCGTTTGCATCATAGCATTTTGCCCCTCTGAAATAAGTCATTTACAATTTCTTTATATATCAACTATTTTTACAAGGTATGGATAAATCGAACATAAAAACTTACTCTGTTGTAACTGTCTAGTTATTTATTAATTAAATTTCTTCTTCATTTCATCTGTGCCCTCCACCCCAGAGGTTATTCAACTTTGGTTGCTCCACATGCAAATTTTTTTACGAATTTTCTTCTTTTCTTTTGGCCTCAGAAATTTTATAATATGTACATATGTACATATCGAATCCTAATCCTAACGCCTAATGCAACGTGGAGAGGTGACTGAAAGACGATGAGCGAGCGAGTTAGTGAACTCATCTAGCCACGTATCCATAATACTACCACCTCTCACTGTTCCAAATTTCTCATGAATTCCATATCAATCTTCTCTTTCTTCTCCTTTTGCTTTCCGCCATTTCTCATTCCTCGCTCTACCCTACCTCTTCCTCAAAAGTACTCCGAAACCGCACTTTTTACAAACTTTTTTGTTTCTTCATCTCAAGCCCACAATACATCTTGTATTTTTATTCTCCCATGCTTCACCTACGTTACCTTTCCGTTTCTTTTCTCCTCTTTTGTCATTCCCTCGAATAATACTGCATATTCCTTTGTTCCCGTATCGATTCATCCTCTATTCTCTATTTACTTCAAGATAACTGCCGTTCTTCTAATATAAGCTCCCTTATTCTTCCCTATTTTTAAATTTCACCAGCGCTATTTTGTCTCTTCTTCCATCACTATTTCCTATAATCCTTACTTCTACTATCAGCACCATCGCATTAATCCTACATAGCACTCCTTGTACGCCTTTCTTCATATCCTTTCTTCCTAATTTTATACCTCTTATAACTTTATTTTCTCTTGGTTCCTCCCTCTCATTCATTTCCATTTTTTTTTTCAATTTTTCTCAAACTTCATCTATTTACTTCCTCTTTCCTAATTACTTCCCTCGAAATTTTCGGATTTCGCCTTGCATTTCTAATCTAACCTACTTTCCACGTACTCCACTTTTCCGCGTTCCCTACTTTTCCTCATTTCTCCGTATCACTATTTAGTTTAGCCATTTTTCGTCTGATTTTCTGCTTCATTTCTCTTCCTCCCGTACCGCCTGTCTCTTTTGCTGCATTTCCATCATATCCATTATCATTTTGCGATTTTCTCTCAAACCGACCCCTTTCATCGTCACTCTTTCCTCATCTCTGTTTTCGTCTTATTCTGGCAGTGACTTGAACGTTTTTCAATTTTTTACTGTAGCCCCTAACTCTTCTGTATCCGCTTTGCTCACCCTTTCCCCTCTTTTCCTTCCAATGAATCCTTTCAACCATCCTAAGCTTCTCGTCCTCAATTTCTCTTCTCCTGTCGTCTTCCTAGATTTATTTCTTGTCTTTACCTCGTTTTCTCCCCTTTTGATGTTCCGAACACTTCTTCCTCAGAATCTTGTTCTTCCTTTCTTTCACTCCTATTTTCATCCATCGATAACATTCAAATCTCCACGCCTTAAACCGCGCACTGCCCATTACACTCAAACTTACCTCCGTCATGATTCCCCTTCATCAAACCCTCTTGTGTACCCTATCAATCACTCTTAGTCATGAATATTGTCATCCCACTTTATGAAAATCTGCAAAATCAATTTCAACACTCAGCAATCAATATTCGATTGGCATGATGGTGCTAGCAGAATATTTTGCCAGCTCTGTCTGTATCCCAAATACAATTCCGGATGTCTCAGGAGGACCATAATAAAGCCACTGGACGTGTCATCAGGTTGCGGGTAGTGATTTCCCGTAATGAGGCTTCCTTTTGAATACGGTTGCATACGTTGATAAGCGATTGCAGACAAACTCTCGAGACTGTCTCGACAGGAAATTCCTGAATATAAACGTAGGCAACCATGGTGAAAGCTGCATGGTTCTCAAGTAAGGTGTCTTATAATGGTTTTTTTAATGTCCAGCGTTTTCTGAGAGTATTCAGCCCTCCCTTACATAAAAGTCTGTTCAAGGGTGAACGGTTCTTTCTTCCTAATGCTTGATGAAACAGCTAAGGCAAGATCAAATCTAGTTACGATTGCTGTTTGAAATGAACCAGATGAAGAGACGATGACGAATCGGTGGAAATGTCAAAGTATCTGATAGAGGTATCAACACTGAGGTATGTAGCTGTATCGCTACGATGCGAGTGTAATCCGTGTAATCTTACAAGCCCCGTGGAAGGCTCAATAGGTCTTTGTATGTAGATTCTCATAGGAGACCCTCAAAAGACTCGTTGAAGGCTCTGTGTACTCTTGTGAGAGGCTTTGCGAGCAAACCTGTGAAATTTGTGGAGGGCTTTATAGGTTTTTGTCTAGAGTCCATCGTTGAAGGATCTGTAGGTTCCTGGTGAGAGGTTCTGTCAGCTCTCACATAAAACCCTGGGTAGACTCTTGCAAGACTTTAGGAATTATTCCTCGTAAGAGGATCTGCAAGTTTCCAATAAAGGCTGCCGAGGCCTTCGACCTACTAGAAGTCCTTGTAAGAAGTTCTTGATATCTTTGTGTCTCTAGTATCCTAGGTGACCTTCTGGAGTATACAGGCGTTGCAGCCTGAATCTTGCATGCGAGGTTCTGCGAGGATAGACGCAGAGCACCCGGAAATGGTTTCGCCAGTGTTGACGATCGTTCCATAGTTCGAGGTGCTAGATTAGATGGGAACATGATGACGTAATGGCGATAAGTTGAACGTTCTTCATGGACTGATTCACTTGATAATGACCTGCTTAGTTGCTATCATGCCAGTATTGTCCCTAATCCCAGGGGTAACATGGCGTGCCTGCATACTCTGTGGTGACAGAAACACCCACAACTCTCGCAGCTTTCACGGCAAGTGTTAAGAAACCGTGCCGTCAATCTTTCGCGAACAAGAGATGTACGCAGAACGCTTCCTTAATCACTGCAAGAACAAGCCGCTGACGAAAGTCAGGAAGCAACATTGAGGCCCACTGCTGAAACAAGGCTTTCCTTGAGAGACGATGGTGATTTTAGCACAAGGAGAAGATTTAACATTCAGGTTCCTCCAAAGCCTTATGATCAGGCTGAAATGGATGCTACCCTTCGTAGGGATCTCTCAGCGGATTCAGGATTCCGACCTCTGGACCATCACCTGTTCAGTTTATGATGCAGCGACTGCTTTGGCTGATTCGGATCAAAGGTCGAAACCAAATATTGATAAAAAGACTTGAAAGCGCTCCCATCAACTAACAAGAAGATTATCTAGGCAAGGCAAAACGCGTCCCGAATGCAGTGTACCATTGATGACGTAAAATACGGTAAGCTCCTTACGGCAAGGATCCGAAATTTCGCTTATGAAATGAGGATCCATTATCACACGTGGAAAATGTCAAAGCTGATAACCATCGAGCCGCACATAAGCCCAGTCAACTTCTTTCACTCTTGTCAAACAGCGTTTATTCTACACCACATTTTTTGAGAACCCACTCATTACTCACATTGTCCATTAGCGTTTTACCGCACACATTACGCAGGAATTGCATGCCGATCGCTTTGAGTTTACTCTTGTCCTTTTCTTGATGCATGCAGGTCTCGCGGCCTTACAGGACAGGTGGTGTTAGCGCAGAATTATATATTGCAATTATTTTTTTTTTTGTTACATATTTACTTTGAGTTATACTCAGTGGATAAACTTCCAAGATACACGAAATCATCAACTTGTCTTGTCCTCTTTCCATCAAGGCTAATATTGCAATTTGTTTTTGCACCCTTACTTTCAAACACCATGATTTTTGTTTTATTCACGTTAACTTTGAGACCCATGCTCTCCATGCTGGTATCTAGTCTCTGCAACATCCTTTGCAAATCATCGGCTGAATCTGCCGTAACGATCTTGTCATCTGCGAACGCAAGGCCACGAACCTTCACTGTCCCAAGATCAACACCTTCCTCGTTAAAGAGAGCCATTCTCAGACCTTCTTCCGTGTATATATTGAACATCCAAGAGGACATAACGCATTCCTGCCTGGCGCCCTGACTAATATCAAACAAATCGCTCAGTTGTTCATATACTCTCACACTTGCTTTGCTACGATATATATTGCTTTTATTGCCTTCAGAAGCCACCCAGTCACTCCATATTCTTTTAGGACCTCTCAAAGTTCAGCTCTATTTACCTTGCTGAAAGCTTTTTCTAGATCAACAAATGCACAAAAAACTTTTTTGCTCACTCTAAGGCTTTTTTCTGTGAACTGTCTCAAGCTAAATATCTGATCCACACATGATCTCCCTGGCATGAATCCACATTGAACTTCCCAAATCCTTTCCTTTGTTATTCCCATGACTCTATTAATGAGTATTATGGTAAATACTTTTCTCACAGTACTTAGAAGGCTAATCGCTCTCTAATTATCACAGTCGCCTGAACCAACCTTTCCCTTGTAGATTGGGACAATTATCGCCTTTTTCCAATCACTCGGAACTACGCTATTCACAGCACACATATTCATAAATTCACACAGCCACACAAACAGGTTCCCGCCACTAAACTTAAGCATTTCAGAGGATATACCATCCACACCGGCAGCTTTACCATCTTTTAGTTTTTCAATTACGGAAATAATTTCGTCGATACCGATTCTGCTTCCCACACCTACATCGAAATTGTCTAACGAATTTGTGTCTGTGTTACTGCTGGTAGTCTCCGCAGCTTCACCTACATACAGCTTCTTGAAAAATACCGGGAACAGTCTTTCACTTCGTCTGAATCCCATACCATTCCGCCATTCGCATTCTTAATTCCGACTACCTCAGCACTAGTATTTCCTTTTCTAGTCTCCTTATCAAGTTTCCAGGATAGTTTCTTATTCCCTTCAAAATCATTCTGCATTTTCGTGTCTTCTTCCGTTTTGATTTTTCCCTTGCTTTCTTCTACTAGTATGTTTTCTTTCCTCCTTTCATCCCCATAATCATTTACGACCCTAGTCCTTTCGCAATCGCTAAGACCTCTAGTATTCAACATTCTCGTGTACGCTTCTTTTACCTCGTTGACTGAGACGCGTATTTCATCATTCGACAACGCATCACCAGACTTTCTTCCTACAGTCGGTTTCCTTATTCTGTCTTCCAATCGTCTTTGTGATGCCCAAAATATTTATCCAGCTTTTCACGATATACTGTTTGTACTTCTGGTTTTTGCAAATTCTCCATTTTGACTCGCGTCAGGTTTGAT
>WSXT02105822.1:0-11318 GCA_011762715.2 Neuroterus valhalla
GTTCTTATCATCGGTGCTCTTGGAGGTGCGACGCCTTCACTGGTTAGCAACCTCAAGGCCATCCCTGTGTGCCAAAATATGCCGTGTAATATCTTCCCTCTCACTGTCCCTGTCCTTAACAACTTTTGATTTTAATCAAGGAACATGACCTTCCTTCGATCAATAATGAATTTCTCAACCTCAAACAAAATACTTCCTAACCAAAGAAATAAACGCTTTTACAGAAAACTATCACTTAGGTTCAAAATTCTTTTGAATTTATCAGAAAGGTACAGCATTTTCACATTTAACCTCAAGACATCCCTGTACGTTTTAAGGAAGTATCTCTCTTCACGGAAGCACCAATCCCTGATACAATCGATAACATGAAATCCTTCGCGAACTTCCCTTCCAATCTGATACCTTTGATAGAACACTGTCTCAATAATTCATACTCCTACATGAGAGATATACAAACAAATTTTTCGATCCTATGGTATTTATCACATAAAAAGAGAATGCTTTTCATTGTGAACCGCAGAACGGTGATGCGCCATCTGGTGGCGAAACGTAGTACCAACGCATGTGGGCTGGTTGTTAACCACCACGTGCTAATTGTATTGAGACCGGTGATAGGGAAACAATTCAAATCCCTGTGATAACAAAACTGTCATAGGACAAAACATATCTATAAGTCATAATGGATGCTAGAGGAATGCAATCCAGTACTAAGAAGACACAAACTAAACAGTTTTATTTAGTTTTCGGGTACTCAAGGAGAGCTTGCCAAGATCCCCTGTGACGTCACGATTTCTGATCCCAATTGGACAAAAACGTTTCGCTTGTAGCGTACAAGCCTCTTCAGTTATAGTAAAAAACTAACTCTTCTGTCGTAGTTTACATTTCGTTAAATATAAACCATGAATCTCCTGCTCCTAATAGAGAATAAAAACATCAAATGATAGCAAACAAAATAGAGGCAATCATGTCATGTCACAAATTGTAGGTTAGTGTATCGAGAACTACCAGTTACAATCAGGAGGTCCAAAATAGGTGTCACATTTACAAATTATTAATAAAAATTGTGGAGTGGGTATATCTGTAGATTGGGAGAGAAATAGGAATATTATTTCAAAGAGTTTGCTACTCAGATTTTAATCTGATCTGCGTTATCTATATTACTTTCAACTGTTCCCGCCGTTGTTGAGAAATCTTAGTCGACATGATGTTTTGTCTGATTGCGCAAAGTATTGACCGTTTCCCATTTTTATACTACTTTCTGTTTTCTCTTAAGTCCTTGGCTTAAGTCGCTCTTCTCTTGTTGTAATTTCCAAAGCGTCTGTTTCATATGTGGTTTAGGATAAACATGTGAGTAATCCAACATTTTTGGTATAATACTTACATTTCTCTCCCAATCTACAGATGTTCTCTTTCTACAATTTATATTCATAATTTTTGAATGTGATGAGCATTTTGGATCTTTTATCGCAACTGACAGTTCTTGATACACTATGCCAAGCTTGTTTGAAGGTTTGTTGTTTACTTACAATTTGCAATATGACATGTTTGCCTCTGTTTCACTTTTTGTTGCTTGATATTTTTAGCCTCTGTTTACGGAAAGGAGTTTCGTTGTTTGTATATAACAAAATCTAAACTAGAACAGAAGAGTTAATTCGTTACTATAACTGAAGAGGCTTGTCCCTACAAGCGAAACGTTTTTGCTCCGATAAAGAGCTTTCTCTTTTTACATAAAAAAGACCAGATGATCGGAGAATGTATTTGTCCATCTCGAAACAGGAAAAATGGTCAAAACTTCAACATTGACTTCTCTTTTATCAACCAATTCTGCGAAAAAACTCTAGGAGCAGCGATAAGATCTTCAATTTCACCTGTAACAGCTGACATCTTTATGGAACATTTAGAAACTAAAATCTTTAACCAATCTGAGCTTACACCAGAATTCTGGTGCCATTATGTTAGAGACACTTTCGTCATATGGAGACATGGACCAGATGAACTACACAAGTTTTCCGATTCCATCCTAATATCCAGTTCAACATGGAAATTAGAAGAAGGGAAAAATTGCCTTTCTTGGCTTTTCTAGTTCACAAAAGGTCTGATAAATCGTTGAGACATGTTGTTTACAGGAAACCCACTCATACAAACAGGTACCTACATGCCTCCTCTTGCCAGCATCCATCTCAAAAGCAGTCGTTCATCAACAACCTTGTTTACTGAGCAGACTCCATAACAGATAAAGATTAGTTACAAAAGAAAATTCCAAACGTTATACAAACTTCGATGCAAAACGAGTGCACAAATAATAGAATTGATAGAGTAATCAGAACATTCAATAGAAAAAAAAGGTAAACACATCCTACTGAAGAAAGAGAGAGAAAAGAGACTATCCTACCCCGCATTCAATGTATCACAGAACAATAAGAAAGAATCCTCAACAAAAACAACATTCAGATTATATTTGAACCACCTGCCAATAAGGGGCAACTTCTTAACAACCCTAAGGACAAAAATCTGCCCGCTTATATGTTTTAAGATCAATGAAATGCTGAATAAATAATTGCATTTCCACATACAGGAATCAATTTTCTCCCAAGAAGATTATTGTTCTAACAAATCAGACGAATTTCGATAAAAAATTTGTTCATGGCAGAAAAATAAATCTCCCAACAAACATGTTGATTTTCGGAGAAAAGAACACCGAAGAGCTAATTTTTATACAGAAAAAATTCAATTCCTAACTGAATTGGTGAATTTTTTACCAAAAAGGAAGAACCTTTTAAAAACAGTCAAATCAAATTCTCATGGCGTGCTACGCATGCGTCTGTCGGATCTTGCGCTTCTCGCTCGATAATAGATAAAATCTCGCGCTCTCCGCTTGGTCATTCTACTTCTTTTCATTTTTGTATAGACCTTCGGAAACTGAAAAGCAAGAAGGCGACAGCTGTAATTTGATGATTCAAAATTCTCTTTTTTTTCAGTTTTTTCGGCTTTTACTAGGACATTCTTTCCGCTTGTCTCGCGGTTCGCACTCGATTCGAATTTGTCTGAAACGCGAACTTTTCAATATTATTTTTCACTCTCATATATATTTGATGCATATTATAGGTATTATTTCATATACTGCCTTTTTTCCCAGAATATCTAGTTCGTGTATTCTAACTATTATTTTTACGGTTGAAACAAAAACTACACGTCCCATAAAAAGAATAATAGCAACAAATTTGTAGTTTTTTTTTGGATAGACAACTTATGTTACTTTATTTCATTCAGAGGTTGTGTTTTGGTTCCATACGGCATGAAAGTATCTTAAAAAGTACTTTTTTCTTTTTCCTTTAGAAATCCATTTTTTTAGTTTACTTTTTTTAAAAAGTGCTGAGATTAAGTGTCATTTGAATCCATAACGAAAACGATTCCTATTTACTTTTTCAAGTATAAGAAAATTAACCATTCTGAAGGGAAAATTCACAACAACAGTAACCACAAAGTACTTTTCAATCTACATTCGCCTCTCCGTTTCGGACGAAATAAATCCCATTCAAGAGCCTGCGGCTAATATTTCCTGGATCGTCTCTCTCTCCGCTAATAAAGTTAGCTAAGTAAACTCGTCGAGGAAAACGAGATCTTTATTCGGCAAAAGCAAACCATCTTTGTGTAATTTTAGTAATGTTTTATAGAATCATAACCAGGGAAAAGACGGATATTCATAGCCAGTGGCGTAACCAGAAATGTGAAGGCCCCTCTGCAACATTTTTCAGGAGGCCCCGTCAAGGAGAAAAGTTCCTTTGATAATAATCTCAGTACTGTCCATGTTTCATTTATTCGAATTAATGAAGCCCAACACTTCGCATGAACCATTGACAAGGCTAAAATGGGTACGTATATCCCAGAGAAAATAAAGCAGTATGAGCACGTCATGACTCAATTATCAATAAAGGGGTGTGTTGAAATTAATTTAGTGCGAACTTTCGAGTTCATAAATGAAAGTACAAAATAAGTCGATTTCGTTCTTAAAAATCGAAACCATAAATTTGTTCCTCCTGATGAACATAGCAAAGAGCATTTTCAGTTCAAGAGTATTTGTCGAATTTTTTGAGGCAGTAAATTCGGATCGGGATTTGTTTTTATCGTTCGGGTCAGAATCCGAGACTTTTGAACGATTTGGAAAGTACGGACTGTATTCCTGGACAAGTTAGTAGCAGGTTTTTTATGATTAAAGTATAGTTATCTGCAGAAAGATGATTTTTTCCACAAGAAGTGTCCTCATTCGCATTGCTTTCCGAAAGCTTCAATAAAATAGTATTTTCCTTACGTGCTGTACGCTCCTTGATTTCCTGCATGCAAGATTTAATGTCACCAGAGTGGTAAAAGGTGCGTGGCGTTCGATATCAGCTTGAACAGCTTTCACGTCAACGAGATGGGCCGGCGATCCCGGAAAATATACGGCAAATTCGTCAACCTTTTTTGGCCGCACGGTGGCGCCGCGGTCGGTAGTATCCGAACCAAGATGGCCGCTGCCCCCTTCTCGCGGCAAAGGAAACTTTATTTTGAACGAATTAAGCACCCAACATGTTTTAATTGACAAACTTGTGGTATTTATTGCAAAGTGAAATATACGATCTTAATTGTATAACAATATTATTCTCTTATTAATTAAAACGCTGTACTGGATATTGCTATGATTATCTATAACCTCTTAGATACACAGCCAAATCTTTTATTTTCTCTTTCTTTGATTTACAATAAATGAATGATCAATCAAAATGCAACTATCATAATACGTGATCATGTTTTAAAAAATATTAATTTTTTATTAATAACATAAGCAAGAATGAACAAGGAAAATCATTGATTCTTACTAAGTGATGAGAGGAGAATTTATTGGTAATAGCACAAATATATTGCTTGCTTTCGAAAAGCAGCAAACTAAGCAAGCAAGGAAAAATTCTAAGCTATGAAATGAATACTGAGAGTAGTTTGTAAATTTTGTTAGTATAAATTAATGTTATATGTAACTAGATAAATTAGACTCACTTTCTCAAGTTACTTCTTATTTTGTACCATTAATCCATAATCCCTTACTGGGTGAGCGTAACTCATAAAGAGTCATATTTCGTTGCGTTTGATAAAAAGTGCAACTATTTTGTTGCGAGTCTACGTACATTGTTGAAAATTATTCCTTCTAGTAGAAGTTATCCTCTTTTCCGATAAAAATTTATCTGTTCAGCTTGAAGCTCAAATAATCATGTAGCTTTGCCGATTAGAGATTCTTCTTTACCTAAAATTGATACTTTTACACAAAAGAATATTGAAAACACACATTTTGTCAATTATTGGACAAATAGACGCGAATTTAGGAAAGCGACAGACGGAAATATTCCGAAATACCAAGAAGATCCACTTCTCATCACAAAAATGAAAACTTCCATGAAACATAAATTAATTTTCACTAGATAAAATTTAAATATTTCTGTTCCAGTAAAAAATTTAATTTAAAAAAAAACTTCTAAATCCAACCACAAAGGATGAATGAATTTCCCGAAACACCTAGAAGATCCATTTTTTATCACGAAAATACAAACTTCCATAAAAATAAATTAAATTTCACTATATAAAATTTTAATAATTCTGATTTATTAAAAAGGTTGAATTTAAAAGAAAAAATTATAAATCCAACCACAAAGGATGAATCAATTTCCCGAAATACCAAGAAGATCCATTTCTATCACAGGAATACAAACTTCCATCAAAATGAATCAATTTTCACTGAATAAAATTCCATCAATAACGTACCAAAATCCTTGCAATAAACATTTGAGGCGCTGAAGAAGCAAGAAGATTTTATAGTGTTCTCCTCTATTATTGTCATTCACAGCAAAACAAATAAGGATGCAACATTGTTAACTACCTGTTTTGTTACCCTGTAGTCTGCAATGATGGCCTTTTCATCTTGCTAGTTGTTTTAAAAAAAATGTAATGCCGTTTATTTACTCAAATAGTTCATTATATAAAATCTTATTTCACACAGTTTGTCAAATCAACTTCCATTTTCATTCAGATCTCAAGACATTCATTTCTCCACTCCTGTTTCTTGTATTTATTGCATTTTCTATTCAAAGTCAATTTTTCGATGACTGATGAATAATAATTCAAAATCACAGAGTTCACGTAACAGTTAAAAAAGTACTCTATTCTTATTACTCGGTGATTTTGAAAGATACACAAGTGACCTGAATACCTGAAATCAACGCATACTCACCACTTTCGAAATTATTTTAATACAAATTCAATTCGCTAGCGACTGTGTCCGTGAGTAGGTTATGCTATGTTCCTCTCCGGCGAGAAGGGGGGCGGCGGCTATCTTGTTTCAGAGACTACCAACCGCAATGCCACCCTGCGGCCAAAAAAGTTTGGCGAAATTGCCAAACAAGTCTTATATATCACGTTGACACTCCTTCTTATAGTCTTCATGTTTCACGGTTATTTTAACCGGAGAGTATTAAAGAGAGTATAGAATGCGAGAGCGTATACGCGACAGTGGCGCCCCTCTAGTCTCGGCCGGAGACTATTTTGAAGAATTTGACCACTAAGTCCGATTGACGTATACTTCTGTGCAAGGTTTACTGTTTGCGTGAATCTAATCTTAAATTGATCGTTAATCTATTAAAGTGTAAACAGTGTTAGTTTTTCCGAATACCAAATAATCCTATGACGTAAGTATAATATTTATCGAATATATTATCACGAAAAGTGTGGAAAAATTAGGCTTTAACTCAGAAAACCTTATTGATTGTGTAGAGTGTACTTGTATAGCTTTTTAATACGTAAAAGGTTGTCAATAGTGAAAACTTGCAATTTATTAACAGCACCGTGAATACGCATATTATTGTAGAAGTTATTCAAATTGGGAAAACTCGGTAAGCGATCCAATTTTGGAGTAATTTAAAAATTTAATTGTAACACTTGGTATTTTGAAGTTATGATTCGTGATCAAATAAGGGATTGATGAAGAACTTGATGCATATAATCATTGAAATTTTTTTTAACAGTCGCGAATAATGGATCCAATTTCCTGCCAGAGAAAGTGGATTCGAAGTTCGAAAACATTGTCGGCTCTGCATCAGCCCCCTGCATCCATCATGTAAGTGTATTTGATAGTAGGTTTCCTTAGGATCCGGGGAATATGAGGGGATGAACTAATCCGAGTAACATTACTGATTTCAACCCCTCAGAAGTGTAATTGTCATTTACCTCCTTTTCTAGACTAGTTAGCCGCCCATCCATCAGTAAGAGGACTCCCTTAATTCTGAAAGTTAAACTGTCAACAGCTGCTATGGTTTTGTCGAAGTCTTGTTTGAAAAAAATGTGGCTTGCCTCATAGTCCTTCTCAACTCTGTTTACAAATCACACATCATATCCTTCAGTACATTGAAGGTGCTTAACAGGTCCAAGATGTCCCAGTAACAATCATTCCGAGTACTTCCAGCGGAACAAGCCATGAATTCGGAGCTTGTTTACACTGATCAGCTGGCAGTAAATTTTTGTTGAAAACGTATAACAATGCAACGCACCACAGTTCTGGAATCCTCAACGTAAGAAGTAAATGTCACTAGGAAAATCACTAGGCCTCAACACTGAGGAAATGAACACGCCCTACTGAACTTATCACATGTTCACAGTAGATTGTACCAATTGAAAAAAGGAATTTGCTTTTCGTGGAGAACTAAAAATAAGAATCATTCACCAGCAATAAAAGCCAAATCTAACATGTCACTACCATGCTCTTCAGTTCATTTCAGTACACAAAACCCATATACACAGAAATTATTTCAGAGCCTAAGGGAGCGCGTGCTCACGCACCAGCAGCCATTTCAGAAAAACACCGAATTATACCGGTTTGCTGAGATCGAAAACTGAAGCCAGTGACTAACACACGCGCGCTGTTTGTGATTGACACGGCCAGACGCATACGTCGAGCCGTGTTGCTCACACACAGCGCGCAAGTGTTAGTCACTGACTTCAGTTTCCGATCTGAGCACACTGAATTATACATCGCTTAGTAGTAAACAAGATTTTCAAGCAGTGATCCTAACCTTGCCATGCGGATGTACTGCGCATGCGCCGGGTGGCATGAAAAGGACACGCCCGCGCCGCGACAAGCCGTTGTTACGGCGATAATAAGTCGCGCCATGTTCCTCTCATGTGTCTAAGCGCTAGCGCGCGCGCAGTAGCTCTACATGCCAAAGTTGGGATTACTGTTCTGAAGTGGATTTACAATAAAAGCAAATCTTTCTGAATCTTTATAAACCAAGGAAAAAAATCTGCCCGCTGGGCGAGCAAATTCTCTTTGCGCGCGGCTCGCTTCGCTGGTAAGTTTAAGCGCGCCTATGGCGCGCGTCTTCCGGATCTCGCGGTTCGTGCTCGAAGGTGGTTTCCCCTCGCTCTCCGCGCTCGGTTATGAATTTACCTCGCGCTGCGCGCTCGGCCTTTGTTCCTCCCTACAGTTGCTTGTGAAACTCAAAAACGAAATGTCGACTACCTCCATTTGATGAGGGTTAATTCTCTTTTTTTCAAGCTTCTCTGGCTTTAACGAATACATTCTCGTCGCGTGCCTCGTACTACGCACTCGATCAAAGTTTGATCAGAGCGGTAAAGAAGTTTTACAGACTGACTTTTTTCACATGTTGTATAGTTTTTATAGAAACTGCAATTTTTAATTTAATTTAATTTTTTAAGAATAAAATAAGAACTACGCGCCTAATGGGATGGATTCTAACGAATTCACAGATCGAATATGATCATTCTTTCGAAAGTTATCGAGTTCACAGAATATTTTCCATTATTTTTTGTGAAAGAAACATTTTTTCTTTTTGACTTTCTTTTTAATCTTGCTTCATTTGGCTAGAAATTCTCCTTTTCTTTTGTATTTTTGAATTTTGAAATTGCCATAACTCTGACAATTTTTTTCATCGAAAAAAATGATTGGCTTTAATTTTCATTTGCTACAAGAAATTGTGCTTACAATTTTTGAGTCTTGGAAAAATAAGTCTAGAAAAATGTTCAAAATGCCTCCCTCCCCCTCTCATTTCCCATCCAAAATAGCTGATTAACTAACTTGACCTATCTTTTTGGTCCCTCAAAATATGTGCCAAAGGGCAATCCAATTCGATTAGTCTTGCAAAAGTTATCGAGTATGCAGACGACGACGACAACAGACAGACACCAACGTAAAAACTACATTTCGGAATCAGGAGTTCTCGAAACGTGGAGATTTCCTAAATTCCGCGAAAGGCGATTCTCACATAAAACCAAAACCTTCCCATTTTGATGAGAATGTAAAGATAACAATGCAAGAAAGCCGTTTTGTCTAGAAGTTAATCCTTTTCAGTTCAAAAAGTCGATGATCCATTTTGAAATTTTTTCCTTTAAGAATGAACAAAATTTCCGGCTAAGAAATCAAAACATCTGTTTAAAATTTGTTTTTCAGTTTTGAAATTCGATTTTTTTTTGGAACAATCCCATCCGCGCCGAATGAAAACGCACCTGTATGGTAAGAAATTTAGTTGAGCATTCAAATATTTGTGAGAGAAGTTTGTCTTCCTTGGTACAATTTACCTTTTTTATATAGAATTAAAATTTATTCAAGTTTGAAATTGGGATTATGTATCACATTCCTTGATGGGAATTCACCTTATTGCATAAAAAATTTATGAATTTGTAAGAAGTAGAGCTACTTCATTGAGAGTAGATTTTTTTCAATGAAAATTCAAGCGATTTGCAGGGAATTTGTATTTGCTGTAAAACAATTTCACAATTTGTCAGAAATATTCTTCTTTCTGAACTGAAAGATCTCTACCGGGTGAAAATCCAATAATTTTACAAGATAATTTACCTCTGAGGTTAAGGCTAAACTGAATATTTTTTCCGGATAAATTATTTCTAAACTGGAAATTCTATGGTTGCTTTCTTGAATCCTAATTTCTCCCCCTTCGGGAGAAAACTTCACTATTTTTTCTGGAAATTCATGTGCCTTGCTATGCATTCTCTTTCTGTAGTAGAAATATAATCACCTTGGTTGTGAGGTTGTGTATTTTGTTGATATTTTTTCTTATTTGTAGAAAATTGAACTCTTGGTTAAAAATTCAAGAATTTGGTTCAACCCGTAATTATTCTCGTAAGAAGTAATCTTCTTCAATTTGAAATGATCAGTTTCAGTTGGAAATTTAACTGTTCTTTTCTAAGTTTTTGTATTTTGTTAAAATTATTCTATATTGGAAGTACACCTACTTTCCATATAATTTACGCATTTTTCGCAAAATCCATTTTTTGGTAGGAATATTCTTGAAGTCATTCTTGAACTTTTAAGATAATCTTCCTCTATTTCCCAAATGTGTATTACACTATTCATTTCTTGATTTTAAAAAAATATATCTTTTTATTATAGGTTCATGTATTTTATTGAGATTGTCTCTCTATGTGTATAGTAGAATGATTTTGTGAAAAAATCATGCATTTCCTTCGTAAAAAATTTGTTGCTTATTAGGAGAATAATCATGTTGATTGGATTTCTAATTGCTTGGTTGATAAATCATGCATTTTTCGGGATTTTTCCTCATTAGTAGAGAATTATATCTTTTGATTGAGAAATTGTATCTTTTTTCAAAATATAATTATCCTTTCAAGGAGTCCTCCGTTTTGATATAAAATGCACCGCTTACGTTGAAAATTCAACTGTCTCCTTGGATATCCTTCCTTTTTAGTTGTGTTGAATTATTTTATTTTCATAACACCAGTTGGTAGAGCATTCGTCTGGATACCGAAAGATCCTGGGTTCAAATTCTAACGGAGCAAGAAAGGCGGTCCTTTTTCCACAGAAAGTTGTATTCGATTTCTTCATCAAAAAACTTTCCATTGACGTAAAATATATTTTGAAGATTTCTTTGGTTTAATCGGTCGGTAGAGTAGATTTCTGGTTTGCAGATGGTGAACAGAGTCTCCTGTTATAACTGATCAAGATAACTTGAATGCGAATCTTCGGATAGAATTCATAATTGTGTATATAAAAATAAATAAATGAATATATATATATATACATATATATATATATATAAACACATATATGTGTGTGTATGCACAAAATATATCATCTTTCTAGGATATAATATCACAGTTCCCTATTATTTCAATTTCTTCTATGTTTAACTTGAATCCAAACATTCAATCAACAAATTTTAATTAGGAATTCACCTTTTTGAGTTGAACATTCATCTATTTAGTTGAAAGTACAATATTCTTGCATGCTATTTAGGAACTCAAAGTAT